>OY757923.1:72557931-72632931 GCA_963585895.1 Sepioteuthis lessoniana | reverse complement strand
AAGCTCAATACAATTCAGTAGAACTGATTAAAACCTAAAATGAATTTATGCTTACCCATTCTTTCGTGACAGTCTCATTACAACGAGTTTTATGTAATTATCCAACATATATATTTATATATATATATATATATATATATATATATATATATATATATAATCAGATGAGACTTGCAAACCTAATCATTGAATTTTCCTTCTGTTTTTATAAAAGCTACATGAAACTGAGACTTTAATGAAGAAGGGAGTAAACCTTGTTTAATTCTTCTAATATATATATATATATATATATATATATATATATATATATATGTCCGCAATTAATTATTAGATAAAAACCTTCTTTTTTTCATTATAGGACGGGTTTTTCTAATTCAACTGCATTCGAAGAGTTTATATTTTAGACTAAAATTTCTTCTCACTTTCATGTATAAAAAACACTAACAGTATCGGCTCTTAATGGAATAATCTAAGAAAGGAGTGAAAAAAAAACATAAATTTTTGCTTTTCAGAAAAAAATATCTACTGACGAAGAATTACGTTTACTACGACTGATTAAAGTCATGTCCTTTTACTTCGCTTAGATATTAAATGTTGGAACGTTTGCAATTCAAACAAATGTTATTAAATGCGTACGTTGATCGTACTTTAAACTAAATCTTGATAAGAAATTACTGATATTAAAAGTCAACAAAAAATTTGACGAATATGATAAAGAAATTGACACTTCAATACAAATCTTATTCGTACAAACACGAGTCTGAAAAAAAAAATTCGGCATTTGGACAGATTATCAAGTTTGGTAAAAAGAAAAATCCTTTTTAGTCCGTATGGATTTTTTTTTTAAATCAGGGGAGTGATAGGAAATTTGAAGACAAAGTAAAAGTCGAAACTAGAAAGAAAAAAACACTTTTATTGAGATTAAACTGAATAGTATAAATTTACCCATGTAAGTTTATACAGATTAAATTATGTTAATACCAATGATTTTGATGGAAACGATTGGCAGACTGAAATCATATAAGATATTTAAAAGTTTGACAGTATCATGGTTCAAGTATCAAGATTTTAGATATATGGAAGGAACATTTGAAACAAACTCCAAGTTGTTCTGATTGTAGATGTGGCTTTCCAGGAAATTCTTGACCTGATTGAAACAGATGGTGTAAATGGTGGTGGGGTTACTCTTCTCCTGACCTAGAATGATAATACAAGTTAGAGCACCCAGATTCAATTAAATCTCGTCATCTAATATTGTATATATATATTCAAACTGGAATAAATTTATGTCCGAAACATTAATAATTGTGCCAGCCTGATGTGATTATATCATCGAAAAAGAAAGAAACTATTCCTTAAACTCAGTTTACAAATGGACATTATAAATCAGTTTTATTGTCTCCACTGAAGAATAAACATATAAAGGAACGATGTATTTTAATTTGATACCTGTTTTTCACATCTTTTTATTCATATATAAAAAGCGACCATCTCTGAAGAAGAAGTAAAAATACATTGAAATATCAAAAAAATTAATTGTATTATGTATATACATAAGAGCTAATTGGTGTTTTTACTTTTTACGTGAAAAAAGTATCTCGTTATCGGAGCCTATAATGAAATGTCTTTTATATTAAGTGAAAAGACATGCACAGATGAAATCATTATATGGAAATATTTATCACGTTTCGTGCTTATTACGGCTATTATTTAATACTTCTTTGGGAATTAGTTTAGCATTAGTGTAAAACGATTTTAAACTGCATCAACAAACCAGCTTTTAAAATATATTGAAACTATGTAAGGTAATTTTACCTATTTAAGACAATTTTGTTCCGTATGTATTGTTCCTCCTGCTCCACACAAACAGGATGCAACACAAGATTAAATTTAAGCCGATTTCAACACATTTGAACTTAAAGCTATTTTTTAAAGGTTGCCATCATCACAATCATCATCATCATGTCATTCCACTAGCACGGATATCTCTGACCCTCTCTCGCCACTTCTCGCTATCATTCATCGCCTTTGGCAGGTCTTCAGGGCTACATCCCGTATCCTGACATATCTGCTGTATGTATGTTCGAGCTGGTCATCCTGCTTTTGCTTGGCCATATGCGGGGGTCCATAGGAGTACAACACTGATGAGTTCGTCCTTGCTTCTCAAGCAGTGTCCTGCATGTCTGGCTCGTCTAACGTGTAGTTTTCGTGATGGGAGGCAAGTGGCCGTACAGCTGGTGTCTTGTGGGATGTTGCCGCCAGGACTTGCTCAATATTGCTCTCAACATTCTTGTGTAATTGCCGTCTAGCTTCTTCTTCAGCGGTTTAGTTAGCGTCCAAGTAGTGCATCCATATAGCAATATCGATACGATCGCTGCCTGGAAGAAACTACATTTCATTTTATCGGTCAGGTCTATAGATAGTTGTCCATGCTTTCGTTAGTCGCGTGTCGATGTCAAAAGGCACTGTCTGCCCGACTATTTACCCATAGCCCGAGGGAGAATATTTGAATGCATGCCTTTTCCAACAATATAAAACTAGAGACTATAATTTAACAATAATGTATTCAGCATAAAATAACCCTGTAAGTATGGACATCCTGTAAAGCCAAACCAACCAACTACTTTATTTACGTAGAAGTATCAACGTCAATATCGTCATAATAATTCTGCAGACCTCAAATATTTGCAAATGCTTCTTAGTAAAAGTAAAATTCTATGCAATCTTCTGTTTTTTGTTGTGACACTAAGCCAACAGGAACGTTTCTGAAAACGTATGGGGCTCGTATGTGTTTCGGTACATTTTACGCCTGTCTGGTTGATGAAATGGCATGACTTTCGTATCAAGTGTAACGTACGAAGAGAGAAAGAGAGAGAGAGAGAGAGAGAGAGAGAGAGAGAGAGAGAGAGAGAGAGAGAGAGATGCTGGTAAAAAAAAATTAAATATGAAGGAAGGAAAAAAACACGGAAACAAGAAGGTGACAAATAGAATGAAAAAAGGTTGAATAAATGTATGAAGTAATCTTGCCAAAAAAAAAAAAAAATGGGTAATTTTTTTAAGGGAAAGAAAGATATTGGTGTGAAGATGCTAAATAATGAGGGACGAGAGAGAAGGTAACGAGACGAATAATATGGTCGTATGAAGAGCGTAATTAATGGGTCGGGATTTGGTTTTCGTGGGGATGGAAACGAGTGGGGAAGTGGCAGCGAAGGGATTCAAATAGTAAACAGACAGACGCTTAAACAGGAGAGAAGAATGAGGTCAAAAATAACTCACTGAATGCTGTATTACGCCAGTGTCAAAAAAATTTTTTTAAAAAAACAACAGTAAGACAAGGTATCATAAATTATAACACACATGCAGATATTGGAAGCTTTACAAAAAATATTTTGATATGTGTAAGCTTTTCTATCGAATGGTAAACAGGTGGAACACCCTGCTGAAAAAAAAATCTCATAATATACAGAAATTTTCTTACGTGACTTTTGCAAGTTTGTATGTCATCATATAACAGCAAAAGATTGGACGTCGCAGAGGGATCTCTGTTAGCGCAATACTAATGATAAGCACCAACTTAGAGAATAAAGTAAATTTCTGGCCAAAGTGCGTCTTGATAATAAATTGGTGCTCTTCATTCATGCTCCAGCTTGTTATAATTTCTCATGAGAGCTTAATATTAGATGTTTATTGTTGATTGTGTTCTTAATTCATATTTTGCAGAAAGATATAATATAAATTGCATTAATCTGATCAGAATCTACATCGAACTTAACGGGTGCTGAAGTTAACAATTAATTATGTAAATGAATGAACATCACGCCGAGTATTCTTTTAACTAACTAGTGCACTATAAACAATCTAGTCAGGCAAAATACTCACAGGTTATTGGGTGGTGGGCGTATATCTGTTTGGTTCGGTTTGCTTTTATGACATATTAATTATTGTAGGTTATTTAATGCCATTTTTATACACAAAACTGTTCTATTTCAAACAATTCAATTTAATATCAGTACACAGTTAAAATGTCAAAAATAATTCCATTTCAAACCATTCAGTTTAGCATAAGTTCACAGTTTAGTTCTATTTGACCCATAGATAGGACCCTATCAGGTGCTACTACTCCGAGAAAGAGTGGACCTGGGAGTGATGGTAATAAAGGAGTACTCCACATTCTCTAAAGCCCCCGCATTACTGGAACCTTACCATTTGATTTTTTCGTATCATATCCTGGACACTCGTTGGGGAAAGTCCTGTTTCGCAGAGTATTCTGCAGTCCCAGCTGACTAGACCAGTGGGCGTAATGTTTAATCATATGGCGGGATAATCATTGCCTAATTTTGGGAATAATATATATATATATATATATATATATATATATATATATATATATATGTGTGTGTGTGTGTGTGTGTGTGCGCGCGCGCGCGTGTGTGTGTGTGTATGTGTGTGTGCGCGCGCGCGTGTGTGTGTTTATTTAACATTTTTCGAAGGCCGATAAACACATGGCCGAATTGTGACGAAACATGTGAGGCTAACTCTGGAGAAATCTATTTTATATAAACTATTTTATAATTTCTTTATTTCCTGGTGCATAAGACACATGAACATATGGGAGACTACGGCTTATTGTTGCTTGATTTTTATTGTAGCTTAAAATTGATCAGGAAGGTCTACAACTCTGTCAGCGGCGTTTAGAATATGTTCACAATACAGTCAACCTGCAAAAGTTTATGACCACTCCCCTAAAAGGTGTCCTGGTTGTGACACTAAAATGTATTTAGCTCTTAGAACTGTGGATTACTCTTTGATTGACATTATTCTCAGAGTCTGACCCGGAGTTATTGATTACATTCTCTTCAATCGCCAAGCAAATATCTTTGAAAAATATTCATATTCGGTTGGACCGTGTACAAAATATGTCTTAAGAAACAACTGTTCAAAAAATATAAATGTACAAATAACGCAATTTCCTGACCTCTAAGTATAAAATAGCCCAAGACTGATTGATATGCCGTTAAAATCTCTCATCAGTCACTTAATCAATCAGAAGTTCCGATTCATTCGAAATGCAAAAAAAAAAAGTTGTTATTTATTGAAGTAACCATAATTTTGGAGAGAAAAATATTTGAAAAGAGGGGTATCATTCTACCAACAGACTCCTTGGCTAATAGTCCAGTCTTGATGAAACTTGGGATTCCGCCTTTCTTAGTCTCAAAGAGTGTTTTAAAAAACATCAGAGAAGAGGGAAACAGATGATGGAGAGTAGATCCTAAATAAATAAATTTAATTCTTCTATTTTTTTTTTAAATACCAGGCGAATATTTTGGGTGTGAATCATAAGTTTCGGCTTCTGCCATTCAGGTAAATCACCATCAAAAACATCCTGTATGAGAAAATGATGATCCCTCTAGAAGTACACGCTAATAAATTACGAGATTGGTCTCTGAATCTTCATTTTTCCTAAAGTTTAAATCTGCTCAAAAGAGCAGGCATTAAGAAACAGCTGCTTCGAATTACATCTTCTTGTAAATTTGGATTACTATAATCTGTAAAAGATTAACATCTCTAAAAGTCCATCTTTGTGAACCTGTGCTTTTTGGACCTCCAAGGAAGATTATTTTTTGTAAATATCGGAATAAACGTGAGCTCTTTCCAACAGACACCAATCAATATAAAGTGAGATACTTAATGAGGAAAAAGAAATACAATTAATTTTTTTGATATTTCAATGTATTTTTACTTCTTCTTCAGAGATGGTCGCTTTTTATATATGAATAAAAAGATGTGAAAAACAGGTATCAAATTAAAATACATCGTTCCTTTATATGTTTATTCTTCAGAGGAGACAATAAAACTGATTTATAATGTCCATTTGTAAACTGAGTTTAAGGAATAGTTTCTTTCTTTTTCGATGATATAATCACATCAGGCTGGCACAATTATTAATGTTTCAGACATAAATTTATTCCAGTTTGAATAATAAAGAAAATCAGTACCTTTGTCCGGCTACTCCGGTACATACAAACCGAAGTGCTGTTTTGGGATACGTAGATCTAAGAAAAGAACAAACTCACCGAAAAAATGTTATGCATTCTTTAAAGTCTTCAAAATAAATGTAGCGTTTTCAGTCCAAGAAAGCTGATATAGATCTGAAAAATGATAACTCAGTGAAGCAAAGACAAGAGTGTAGCGTGGATGATGTAAAACGTTCTTATTCAAAGTCCAAATATTTTGGGATATATTGTTCAATGCATTGTCTTGTCATTTAAGAGTAAACAGCCTTTCGAATTGCTCGATGAACCTTGCTTTTTAGACAAAATAGAGCTTCAAGTTGATGACAATATCTCTGAAAATTGACCGTTTCATTATTTGATGTAGAACGATACCCTTCATATCTGCCAAAATTTTGAGCCCGACTTTTTCAATGTCTAGTCCTCATTTCAGTTTGAAACAAAGGATTTTCCATAAATATCGTAAACAGTGTTTTTAAACGTGACAATAAAGGAATAAACGTTGCAATTTTCATCATTGGTGACGTTTCTTTCTGAAAATGATTTCTTTGCGATTTCTTGTCCTTAATAGACAGCAGATGTTGACTCTGTGATTAGATAAGTGTCTTTCACATCTGCATCACATTGGCCAAGTTTTTCAGGCTTTAGGGACTTGATTGAAGTGAGTCATAATTGCTGGGCACCGTTCAAAATACATTAACAGCATCCTCTGCAGAGGACTAAGACCCCTGAGCAAGAGGGGTGTCCTCGTACAATACTAAACTGTATCTGGTGGTCAGTAGTCCAAGGGAGTGTTGAGCACCTCTTTGTTATCATAACTCCCAAGTCTCCTATGACCCGGAGTGGTAGTACCATTAGAGTTCCATCTGTAATTCAAATAGACTTTCTCAGAATTATTATGCAGAATATATGAAACCAATAATTGCGCGCAAATTATGAGTATCAGATAGGAATATTAAATAACACTAAATAATTGTATGGAATCAAATGATTATTTTACAGAAATAACTAATTGAGGGCATATGATTGCTTGAATTATTTGATTGAAAGACTTGAAGTCGTAAAACAGTGTGCAAATTATTTGCCTTCCATCGTAATACTTGATATATAATTGTGTCCGAACAAAGGATTAGTGACGAATAAAAAAAGAAATTTTAAAAAGTTACAATTCAGCATAGATAATATTGTTATGATTACAATCAAACATCGAACAAAGGATTACATATGTCATAAAAAAATAAATCAAACCAACTTTATAAACAAATAAAGTTTCGGCATGAAATAACCCATAAGAAGGTGATGTGTCGTTATCACACACAGACAAAATCTAACCAAAGTTAACTCAGCATCATGGAGAGAGAACAGAATGATTAATGCATTTCCCAAGGGCCGTTGTGCGAAGTGAAACGCATACAACCTCAATGAGAATTTGAACTCGGATCATTGATACCATTTTCTATGGTGATAACCGTTACGACAAGTGCGCTCCTTCCATTTTGTCATTTGTGTGTGTTTAATGTGTGTGTGTGTGTGTGTGTGTGCATGTGTGTGTGTGTGTGTGTGTGTGAAGACACAGATACCAAATGGGTATTTATTTCTCTCTCTCTCTCTCTCTCTCTCTCTCTCTCTCAATCAATCAATCAATCTATCTATCTATCTATCTATCTATATATATATATATATATATACATACGTATAAATGTGTTTGTGCGTGTATATGATTGCAAGAGTTGAATGTGCAGTGGCCTAATGCTTACACACACACACACACACACACACACACACATATATATATATATATATATATATATGTATATATTGAAAAAATGTAACTAAAAAGTCAAATGAAATGAAAACAAACAACTTCCTCCATTTCCCTCTTGACTCAAATGTATTCTCTCTTTTTTTACGTCCAATTATTTGTACATTTGCCAGTGTTGAAGGTAACACAGAAATGTGTGTAACGATGGGCAGAGTAGAGGCTCCTGTATGAGGAAGGGGACTTGAAAGATTTGAAAGATGGTTGATTATCAGTGATGTGGGTACGAGGTAGGGGTAAAATGAATTAGAAGTTCTTTTCTTAGAAGATTGGATGGAAGGAAAAATATATTGAACTTGTTTTTTCTTTCCTTTTTTTTTCTTGGTTGTTGATGGATAAACAGAAAACAACAATGAATGAGAAAGTGGCATTGGGGTCAGTGTCGTCTTATTCTTCGACAAAATCTCCCTATTGAAAAACCCTTAGGATTTGTCCCCGAATGCGTCTGACACGAGACAAGCAACGCTCTGAAATAGTTGGAAAGCAATAGAACATTTTAATCTTCACTGAGTATGGTACAAGGCCAGATTAAAAGAAATATTATCTTTAAAAAAAACTAGGTTGGTCCAATCTTTCAAATGAGAGCAGCCTACCTTGAAAATCAGTATTAAATCTTTTACTTAAGCTTGAACATTTGCCCCATGGAATCATCGGTAAACAAACAACACATTGTTTAAAAAACGGTCATTATCATAAACATTATCTATCTGTCATATGTTAGCTGGAGAGAAAATTGGAAAGAAAAGAGAAATTACATTACTTTCTCTCTCGAATCATTCAAGATAATCATGAAAATCAGAAACTAGTACAGAATATCTGTCTAGGTAAGGGAAAGGTGGATTTGTGCCTTTCTCCCTCCATTTCATCACTACTTTAGTTTTCCATGCTGATGACCTTTATACTTACTTCGATTCATACGAGGTACCCATGGAAAGTATCCACAAAATTTTTAATATACCTATAACCAGTTATTCAACATTAATACGACTTTCCGGCCAATCATATTGCGCCTCGGGTTACTCATTCATCAGAGAAATACTCCTGAGAGAGCTTGCTTATTTTATGACCGAAGATAATTGGATGAACGTAGATTCCGTCGTAGGTGTTGAAGCTTTAAAGTGGAAATCTGTTAAAAGCGATTCAAGTTTTAGGAAGGCTTCAATAGGCAGAATACACTAAAATATTTGATGCGTACGCAGAACAAAACCGCCATTGACAATACGAGAATTTGGAGACTTAGAAAAGCAATTAAGTGTCCAGTAAGTACCCAGCCACATTCTGTTTAAGTTTATATTTTATTTATTTATTATTATTTTACTCTTAAAGAGTATTTTTACACTCGTTGTAACTAAGATTTCTCACTGAAGTTTGAATGATAGCAAATCTCAGCTCTCCAGGACCGTTCCTAGTATTCTAGCTGATCACAGCATTGCTGTGTTCAGGATGGTCTTAATTCTTCCATGGATTTTAAAGCAGTAATCATAGAAAAGTATCTATTGAGCTATAAATAAAAAGGAAATATAAGGCGGTAAAGAGAAAAACAAACTGTTAGATGGTAATTAGAAAATGATTTGTTTGGTGGTAATTAGTAAAATCAATTGTCGAATGGTATTTAGTAAAATCAATTGCTGGGTAGTAATTAGTAAAATCAAATGCAGGATGGTAATAAAATAATTGAACTATCGGATGGCAATTAGTAAAATCAATCGCCTAGTGGTAAAGAACTAATATTACTATCTGGCAGTAATTAGAAAAGGAAAGGGAACCCTTAGAAAAATATCGAGCTGTTCCGGGGGTGTGGTGTTGTCGAGCGGTAAGTACTTAGAGAGTGAATAAAAAATAAAAAATGATAATAAGAAAAAACGCGTGCCAGAGGTTTGTTGGGGCAGGGTTGCTGGTGCTTGGGGTTGAGATTGCTCTTTTTTATGTGTGTGAGGGACGATGGACACAATGCGTGTGAGGAGTTTTACAATTTGAAGAATGAATATAATGCATTTATTTAGATGAATTGGTGTACGAGTGTATGATGCAAGAGTGGGGCGAAACTAACAGCTGATTCATGTGCAAGACCTTGTACTTTTAGTCAGCCGAAATCTTTGTAGATATTTGGAGTCTGCCAAAAAATGAATACAGATTTTCGGAAAGGAAAAATATCTATTTTATACAGAAAATTAATAAATTTAGAGTTAAAATATTTTTACAGTTTTTTTTTTCCTTTCTTGGTGTGTGCACCTAATTGTTTTGTTTTGCTTTTTTTTTTTTTTTGTTGCTTTGTTTTTTTTGTGTGGACCCTCTATCTATCCCTCTATCTTGATCAACACACTCACTGACATACACACACACACACACACACTTACACACACACACAAATATATATATATATATATATATATATATATATATATATATCTTTAAGAAAAAAACAAAGACAGGTTAATTTAGGATAATAAATTTATTTGCATCCTGTTTTTCAGTTTCTGGTGTAAACCAAAAACACGATGAAAAATATAACAGGACTTCTTCAGATCCAATGGATAAATAAAATTGCTCTGTAAAAACATTACATTGAGCTCTCCACCAGGAAAATTTAAATGTTCAGCTCCTGAATGATTTTCTTGTCCTGAAGGAATTACTCCCAACTCTGGTTTAACTGGACCGAATAATACTATATATATATGTATATATATGTATATATATATATATATTAGGTATTTCAGAAAAAAAATTGTCATTTTGTAATCTAATTACTTCACCAATTCTCATCCAAATGATCTCAAATCTTAACACCACACGTAGAAACAACTCAAAATTTTGCACATAATTCTTTTTTCAGGAATAGAAATGCCATTCGCTGGCGGGGGTGGTGGCGTTTTAACATTAAACAGAATTTAGCCGAATTTCTACGCATGCTAATAAAATTTATAATTTATAATCATTTGAATGAGAATAAGTCAAAATTACCAAATGATATATTTGCTTCTGAAACAACCAAATCTCAAATTATATCAATTTTTCAAAATTCCAGTATATATATATATATATATACACACACAGAGATAGTTGCCAGTCGGCTGGTGCTGTAGAATACACCGACTGCTTCTCTGCAGAGGGATAATACCCCCAATAACGAGTGTCCTGGATATGATACTAAAAAAATCTGATGGTAAGGTTCCAGTGAGTTCATCTGATGGTAAAGTTCCCGTAAGGTTCATTGCCATCGCTCTCAGGTCTACTTTGGCCCGAAGTGGTAGCACTTGATAGGGCCCTATCTATGGGTTAAATAGAACTAAATAGTGTACTAATGATAAACTAAATTACTTGAAATAGGACTGTTTGGCTAAACGGAATCACTTGAAATAGAAATGTTTTTGACAATTAAACTGTGTACTTATATTTAAAATGCGTACTTATGCTAAACTTAATTGTTTGAAATGGAACAGTTTTTGCCTTTGGAACAGTACTTATGTTAAACTGAATAGTTTGAATTAGAACTGTTTGATTAAACTGAATTGCTTGAAATAGAAATGTTTTTGACAATTAAACTGGGTACTCATGCTAAACTGAATTGTTTGAAATAGAACAGTTCTCGTCAAGATTTTTCTCTATACGCGTTGCCAGCGTCAGTGTGGAGCGTCGATACAGTAGTCTGAACACAAACATATAGATAGACAGAAGGATATAATCTATAATAATAATAATAATAATGAAATGCACAGGCGGATACAAACTTCATATATCGCCAGAAAATAATCAACCACCGAATGTACATGGATAACATATACTGTTTGCCAAAAACGAAAAAGAATTGGAAACCCTAATACAGACAGTAACGATATACAGTGACGATATAGGGATGGAATTAGGCATAGAAAAATGCGCGATGGTAATAATGAAAAGCGGAAAACGTCAAATTACGGAAGGAATAGAACTACCAAACCAAGAAAAGGTCAGAAAACTCAGAGAAAAGGAAACTTACAAATACTTGTGAACATTGGAAGTGGAAACCATCAAACAAGCGGGGATAAAAGAAAAAATTAAAAAGGAACAAGAAAACTAATCGAAACCAAACTATATAGCAGAAACTTCCTCAAAGGGATGAACACCTGGGCTGTGACCCTCGTAAGATACTCGGGATCATTCTTGAAGTGGATGATGGAAGAACTTCTACAAATGGATCGGAAAACAAGAAAATTCATGATGAGGCATAAAGTCTTACATCCCAGTGATGATATATAAAGGACTATATGTGTCAAGAAAAAAAAGGAGGAAGAGGGTTTGTCAGTATTGAAGAGTGTTGATACCTCGATAAGACGTACATAAAAAAAAAGAGCCAAGAAAGACTGATTACAGCGACCAGAAATAACACAAACAACACAACGATCAACAGAAGAAAATAACTAGAAAATAAAAATGGGAAGAAAAACAACTGTATGGACATTTAAAGCGAAATTCCACTTGGACATGGCTACTAAAAGAAAACCTTAAGAGAGAAACTGAATCTCTTCCGATAGCGGCGCAAAACAACTCCACAAGGAGTTATATGTTATCCATGTACATTCGGTGGCACGTTAAAGCAAAAATAGATAAGATGCAACAAAACAGCAAATGTAGGTTATGTGGCGATAGAGACGAAATTACCAATTATATAAGCGAATGCAGTAAATTAGTGCTAAAGAATGTAAGACTAGACATGATTGAGTGGGCAAAGTGATCTATTGGGAATTGTGCAAAAAAATTTAATTCGACCATACGAACAAATGGTACATGCACAACCCAGAATCCGCCGAGGAGAATGAGACGCACAAATTTCTTATGATTTTTTAGATTCAAATGGATCATCTAATCTCGGCCAGACGACCAGACATATTGACAGCCAATAAAAAGAGAACCTGCGGAATTGTTGACTTTGCCATCCCAGCAGAGAACTGAGTGAAAATAAAAGAAAGTGAAAAGAGAGATAAGTTGATAGACCTTGCTAGAGAACTAAAAAAAAAAAAACTATCATACATGAAGGTGACGATGGTACCAATAGAGGTTGGTGCACTTGGGACAATCCCCAAAGAAATGGTAAAAGGACTGGAAGACTTGAAAATAAGAGGACAAGCAGAGACCATCCAGACTACAACATTATTAAGATTGGCCAGAATAATGAGAAAAGTCCTGGAGACTTTAGGAGGCCTGCTGTCACTGAAAACCCTGTAAGAAACCGTCAGCTAACGTTGGTGTGAAAAACTCTAAAAGGAATAAATGATAGTTATAATAACCAACTTTTTTTAAAATCCAGATTTTCCTAACAAGTATTTCCTGTTTGATCTCTATGCCTATAAATATATATATATATGGGGGGTGAGACTGTTATTATAGTTAAATTTATTTTCACAAAGATGTTTTAAATCATTCTGAAATATTTTGTTAAAACTATCAGTTTGTATATTTATATTGTGGACCAGTTGATTAAGGAGAACCCATCATATGTGCAATATTTGCGAAAAGCATTGGTAATATACAGACTTGTCTGTATTCTGTTGGATATTAGATTTTAAATTTAAATTTAAGCAGATACGGAAGTACAATAAATATGTGATACGCAACATTCGTGTTGAATGAGGCGTGAACAGTTAAATCTGCTGTAAGTAATAAAAAAAAATCTTGTGCTTATATCCGTTTTGCTGAATCTTAGAAAAATTCTAGCTGGTTTAGTTGGTATTTTTATTTTAGTTATCAATTTTTTTTAGGCATATCCATTAAGAATACTTGCATTCTTAAATCTTCATTCAACCCAGATGTGTGCGCATTTCGTTTAAGTCTGCGTTTACTTAGGTGTTTTGGGTATGACACCTAACTGCATTCTGGAGCTCTGGAGAGTTCAGAGTCGCCATTTTATTCCTATTACTCCCAAGCCCTTTCACTTCAGGTGAAGGCGCACTTAATTTTAATGTAATTGTAATGAAGGCGTACTCCACACTGCTCAAATATCCAAAACTGAAACATCGATATCAGATAGAGTTAAGTATTATACTCTGTACACTCCTTTTTGTCCAGGGACTTTTATTCCTCTACTGGGGACAAGACCAGTCAATGATTGAATTTTGTTTATATAGAAGTAGTTCTCGTGGTTTTATGGGCCTACATGCTGCACTGCTACATCGTAGAAAGCGACACATGTCCCGTTATTACATTCACTTTCGAACTACAACGATGTCTTTGGCACTAAATCAATTACGAAAGTTGACATGCTATTAAATGAAGAAACCGAAAGTGAATCTATTCATATATGTATAGACTAATTTTATTAGTCGCGCTTTATTATTTGTTTTACAAGGTTTCAAATTGTAAGTAAAGTTGGTGACCTTAGTCGAGAGTGACCCGAAGGCTCCCTTTTCAATAGCTACTACACCGAGGTGAAGGAGAAGGTGCTACTCCATTCCTGGATTGCTCCACTTTACCCTTGGTCTGTATCTTATAATGCTCAGTGTTAAGCAAGGCCACTCCAAGTTCTATTTTTAAAGTCTTTGATATGACTCGACTTAGGATTGAACACTGGTTCCCTGGACTATTGGCGAACATTCTACTCATTAAGCTAATGGCCCGATTAATTTGTGATCATACAAAACAAAGCTAATTTCTTTAGGTTTTGAACAAAATACCTAATTCAAAATAAAACAAGCAACCCTGTTTGATTGTTTGGTTAGTTAGTGGGTTTTTTGTCATATATTAATGGACATGTCCCATTCCTCATAATAATGTTGGACACTATTGTGAGGGGGTAATGTGCTGACTAAGTCGGTGGTTACTCCTGTTATGTAATTAAGGAATGATTTTTTTAAATTTTAATCATTTTTCATTAATTATATTTTATCATTCAGTTTGATTGGGCTCTGAACTATATCGGGTTAAGAGTTCAGGCGTATAGTCAATTAGTGTAGTTTACGCTCATGCGCAAAGAATATGACAATCACCATTGTCGTAATAAACCCCAGACAGGAAATGAGGTTGGAGTGTGGATGACGAGATTTAAGGATTTTAAAAATCACATCAGTTTGGGTCCGACCATGGTGTTGAAAAGTTGGGGTCTGAAAAAGCAGTTGAGAATTTGAGACTGAACCAAGCAGGCAGACAATTGAGTTTCTGTCATTGAGGCATAGAGAACTGAGTTCTCTACCATTGCGGCGGCGGTTAAGATTTTCGGATCTCTACCAACAGAGATCTTAAACACCACAAGATGCACCACGCGTGTTGGGGGTCAGATAGTATGGTCAACATAGTAAGAATTGTATCTCTCCCCTCGTGTCGAAGAACCGATGTCAAGAAGTTTATAAAACGTTCGTATCTGACCAACGGAGTCTGCCTGTTTTTGTCGTTAAATAAACTTTTAAAAAAAGATGCTAAATGGGTTCGAACGATGGAGTGCTAGGAAGCATTTTTTTAAATTACAGGAATCTGAGCATCGGACTTGTTTTTGATACATTAGGATCCAAAAAATAAAGAAATAATTGTAGCAAGCGACGGTGTTTCATACAGAATAGGAGCCTGCATTATGCATAAACTCGAAGTCAGCTCGATTAAACCTATTGTACACGCATCCATGATGTTTCTTCCAATCGAAAAGAATTATTCCGTGATAGAAAAAGAAGAGTTTAGGGGTTGTGTTTCCCCTAAAGGAATTTCATACTTTTATCTACAGAAGGTTTACCTTACAAACGGATTACAGACCATTGCTAGCTAATTTGGGGTCCAAAAAAGGCCTACTGGTCTATACAGCTAATAGGTTGCAGCAATGGGGAACTATCTTATTGAATTAAGATTTCAGGGTGGAATTCTTGCCATCAAGTGAATTTTATCACACTGACGGATTGTCCAGAATTATCTAAAAAAAATAGCGACCCTTTGGAAGAAACGGTCACAGCTTCTCAACAAGTGGAAGTAGAGATAAAAATGCTATGTAATACGTGTGTCTTCGGAAGAAATACAAAATAAAGCGTTGGATGAAAATTTTAGAGTGGAAATGAAGAAAAAACTAACAGACAGGAATAAAACAGAATCCGATTTATATTAAATTTGCAATGAAGTTCTCATGTTCAGCGAAATGGTGGTGGTACCACTTTTACTACAGAAACGAATTCTAAAAGAACTCCACTCAGACTGTCCTGGTATTTACTGAATGAAAATCTTAATGAGGAGTTATGTGTACTGGCGTAGCATGAATAGAGGCATCGAAAGTTTGGAGCTAAAGCACCACCAATAAATTTCAACCCATGGCCAGAATCTGACCGCCCTGGGTCACGTCTGTATATTGACTTTACTGGTCCACTTTATGGTTCATATTATTTCATTGTTGTAGATAGATTTTCTTAGTGGCCAGAGATATTGAGATGCAAGAAATCAACCACAGGAGAAGTAATTGGCTTTCTACACGAAATGTTCGCGAGTTTCTGGTTCCAGATTCCACACAATTTACATCAAAAAAGAATTCAAGGCATTTTGTAAAATCTTTGTAGTTGAGTATATAGCAATTGCTCCTTACCACCCAAGAAGCAACGGCCAAGCAGAAAGGTCCGTGGATACCTTCAAAATGGCCCTAAAAGATCCAATGGTGGGTCCACAGATGCAACATTGCAACAGTTTCTACAAGTGTATTGGCTTACATCAAATAAAAATGCGCATTTGGCCAGGACTCCGGCAGAAATTATGTTTGCACAGAAAATAAGATCGGTCTTTGACAAGCTGATACCCAATAAGGAAAAAATCGAACATACAGTACAAAAAACTGGAAATAAATTTTACCAAATGGGTGAAGAGATATTTGGAAGTTGAAACTATCATCAAAAGAATCGGTAGGATGATATATAGAGTCAAAGGACCGGAAATGATGAACAATAGGCGCCGGAATCAAACAAAACGTATGCATATATATGAACTCCAGTGGATGTTGAGCTGAAGAAGGTCTTTTCGATACATTGAATGTGGCTATTCCTCGGAAGGTTCCTGAGACAATAATACAAAAAAGACAAAATAGCGGAAAAAAAGGGATATAGAGAGAATCGACATTAACCTGAAAAGGGAAATATATTGACTCTGCAGAATGAATCTAAAAAGGTTGGGGGTTATATACCTTACCAATGAACATTAATAGGCATGTCCTATTCCTCATAAATACATTGGACAATATTTGAGGAGAGATAATGTGCTGACAAAGTAGTCACCACTAGCAGTGGTTTACCTTCTTCACGCCGCGGTGAGTATTGTATTTTATTAACATTATAAAGATTTTCTTCTTGTTTCCAGCCTCTGTTTTGGTTATTTCTCATTCAGTAACATTCTGTTAAATTACAACAGTTTTTCGGCATGTCAACCCTTGTAAATTATGTAAGGCCTAGACCTGTTTATAAACATATACTGAATATACATGATTTGTAAACGTATAATTTCCAGGTAATTTTTTAACCGAGCTTAAGTTTTCACACTGTTAAAAGGTCTCTGGTATTGAAAATGATTAAATATTTTTCATTTAACATATAGATGGAACCCTAACAGGTATTACCACGCCTGGTCAGAGTGGTGTTGGGAGTAATGGCAATGAAGGAGTTCTACACATTCTCCAACGCTCAAGGACTGGAGGCTTACTCTCAGATGGTTCAGTGATAATGTTTTTCCTGGACACTCGTAGGTGGAAGGACTTACTCCCCTGCAGTTGGCATATTCTACAGTCCCAGTAGTTTATTCTACAGTCCCAGCCGACTGGGCTAAACAAATCCAGAAAGATGATAGTCTGAAGATGCTAAATCTGGTGAGTATGGAAGATGCAGTAAATTTGTCCACCCAAATGATGTGATTGTCTCCATTGTCCTGGTGCTTGTGTGTTGTCAAGGATTATCATCCAGAAAGTGGGGCATTATAGTTTGCCAAGATTTAGCGCCTTCATATATTCGGCACCATAAAAGTAGGTTTAAGAGGCAAACATTATGCAAGTGAGGAAGAAGTTGAAAGTGCTTCAAGGAACAGTCAATAGAATTTCACGAAGCAAGGATATATGCTCTCATTCAAATGTGGAAAATTGCAATTGTGAGAAACGTTGACTATGTTTAAAAGTAGGGATGTGATCCGCCGAAGAATAATTTCATTTTGATGTATAATAAATGTCCCAGTGTCGGTAATTATTCCTGTACTAAAGAAAATTCATTACTTTTTGACTCACCCTCGTATATATAAATAAACACACACACACACACACATATATATATATATATATATGTTTGTGTATGTATATGAGTGTGTGTGTGCACGCACGTGTGTGTGTGTGTGTGTGTGTGTGTGTGTGTGTGTGTGTGTGTGTGTGTGTGTGTGATTTTTTTTGGCTTGTTTAAAAAAGAAACATATTAAACTAATCGTAGTTGGCGACCGGAGTCGAAGGCGAGCAGAAAGATCTCTTTTCAATAGCTACTAGACCGAGGTGTAGGGGAGGGTGCTACTCCTTTCTCTGGATTGCTCCACTTTACCCTTGATATGTACCCTTTATTGCTGAGTTTTAAGCAAGAACGTATCAAGTACTATTTTTAAAGTCTTTGGTATGACATGACTTGTGATTGAACCCAGGTAATCGTAAATGATGATAATTATTTTAGTTTTTATTCTGCAATGTTTGACGACATTCAAATGCACTTTATTGTACTGAACAACCTTCAACGATTGTTTTTATTGCATGTCGTTTTTCTTCATCTGTTGTTAATAGCATAAGTACGACCAAGAAGATATGGTGAGCATTGAAGGAATGTCACAGACGAACTCGAGAGCAACATTCTATGTGAATTCCTGCAAATGATCACACCTGAGAGGCCGACCAGCAATGCATTTATTGGCTTTGTGTTGATTCGATACCGTCTAATGGACCTGACGATGGAAACGAATGGTGAGAAAGAGACCTGGTAAACCGAGCTATCAGAATGACTTTACACACACACACACACACATATATATATATATATATATATATATATATATATATATATATGTGTGTGTGTGTGTGTGTGTGTGGAAAATCAACTGATTTCCATAAAGAAAAGTATTAATTTTTGTACAAAATTGGTATTCACGTACAGTTTTTTTTCAAATGTCTGAGATTTCACTAATGATAATATTTAAGTTGCCACAAAAAGTTTGAGGGGTTGAAACCCAAAATAATTCAAGAATTTTTTCCCTCTTAGATTATGATAAAAAGTTATATTTAACCATTAAAAAAAGAAACTGACCAAAGGGAAACGAGCTTTGTATAACATTTAACGTGGTAAGAAATGGAGTCGGCATCCTGTGTTCAAATCCTTGAGTAAGCTGTTTGTCTATCCTTCATCTCTTATTATCGCTTTCTTTCAGGTAAATCGCTGGGCAGGCTGGACTCTTTAGCCATGAAACGGCAACTGTTCGGACACAGTCCAACAAAGGGAGACTTGAAGCCCTAAGGCCCCCGGCTTCGACTGGGCCATCTTTGGGTGGGTGAGCTGCATCATAGTCTAGCAGAGCTCGAGTCTCGGCTCGTGACCTCCACTCCCCTCACCTAAACCCCCACTATAATTGACCTTCGGGTCATTGACCTTGTGTCAAGTCCTGTCTGGTGGGAGGCAGTGACAAATATCGCCAACTGGTCGAGGAGAAGAAAAACCCTGATTTCAAACCAGCAGTATTCTAGAAAAAATTGACCTGTCTATGTGGCAGAGGGGTTGGGTAAATGCATATATCTCCTACATGCGCACGCTCACAAGTACCCCCTACGCATGCTAGCGTATTTCTATAAGTTCGCCTTGAAATACTTTCGGTCTATAAGTGTTTACGAGAAATGACGAACTATTTGTGACTCTGATTGAAAGAAAGAAAGAAAGAAAGAAAGAAAGAAAGAAAGAAGGGAGTCTACCGCAGCTGAAGCGTACTATTGATGGTAGTTGAGTGGTAGAGGTTACAGGGTGGGGCTAAGTAGTTGAGGAACAGTGCCTCGGCTAAGCGAAAAGAAAGCTGCCTTAGGTAAGCCACTCTGGTTAGAATGTTGGGCATGAGTCACACAGAGAATCAGTAAAATTGCCAGAAATGAGAGAGACAGAGAAAAGGGGAAAAAAGAAAATGGAAACAAAGAGTGACAGGATGTCTGTGTGTGTGTGTGTGTGTTGGATGGAAGGAATGGACAGGAAATTTTGCTAGGGGTGATGTTAGTGGTGAATCGTCGAATAATGAAGAATTAAACAGAAACGGAAAAGAAATTTAAATATCTTTTCCAATCCCCTCCAACCTCAACCACTCCGATGTTTTTTTTTGTTGTTTTTATTCTTTTTTATTATCCTATTTTCCCTCTATTTTCAAACCAGATTTAATTGGTAGTTTTTCACTTAAGTCTGCGTGACAACAAGTTTCCTCAGGTTTCCCGAACTCTTCTAAGTAATAGAGTTGGTTTTCGCAGTGCTGTGGTCTGGATGATCTCGATCTTCTCATCTCCAATTCTTCAAATCTCTTTTCCAGGTAAATGAGAGACCGTTTCAGTGGTACTAACTACAGTAAGTATCACTGTCACTTTCATGTTACACAGCTTTTTTAGCTCTCTATTTAGATCAAGGTATATGTTTGTCTTTTTGCTTTCTTTGATTTTTTATCAAAAACCCGCTAAAACGACAAAATTCTTTTTGTTGATGACCAGGATTGGGTGATCAGTTTAAATCTTTTAGGCCCAGAGAATTTTATGGGTCTCATTTTCTCGAACTGTGTTCGCTCTGTAAATCTATATGTTGGCATGGTCTATCCTTTGCACAGTTCCCAGAAAAAACACCTTTCCAACCGAGTCATATCTTTTGCATTCAATTGATGCCAGTTTGCTGCATTCGCTTCTTATGGGACTAACCGCTTCATCGCTGTCACCACAGAACCAGCTCTTACTATTCTGTTGCGTATTATCAATTTATGTGAATTTTCACACCAGTACAAGCTGGTTACCTTCACAAGACTCTTAAGCGATAGCAAGTCTCCTCAGTTCTCCCGGACCCTTCTCAATATTCTAGGCAACCCCAAAAGTGCTCTAGTCGAGCGGGGCTGTAGAATACACCGAATGCACTTCTACAAGGGAGTGGTAAGACCAACCCAAATGAGTGTCATGGATATTACACTAAACAATATGTTGGTTAGGTTCCATTAATGCTGGAGCTATGGGAAATGCAGATTACCCCTTCATTTAACCTTAAAACCTGAAGTCAATGAAGGTTCTTTTTTTAAGAGAGTTATTGAGAATGAAACTGTTGATGAAAGTGTTGTTACCCAGCGTCATATCTCCAACCTATCAATTCTAAGATGCTGAAATTAATGCTTTTATGCATAACTTAACACAAGAAAATCTGTTAGCCAAATCTAAAAAGACTCCCTTTCACATTGGTCATAAGATCCAACAGATATTTCAAGACTATATGCCTTTTTTTATATATGCGTATTATTTTCCATCCATGCTGTCATTATTTCACACCATTATTCAATGGAAATCTTCCCTGAAATCCGATTGAGCAAAGCTTTCCATGACTCTTCTCAGTATTTTAGCTGGTCTCAGCAGTGCTGTATTCTGGACCGCCTCAATTCTTCCACAAATTTATTTCCTCAGTCTTTTTAATAAGTTTTTCAGGATTATTTCGAGGGCTCCAACTATCACAGGTATCCTTATTATTCTTATGTTCCACAAATTCCTTGCTCTCTACCTAGATCCCAGTATTTATCAAATTTTTCGTTTTCCTTTGTTTTTACTCGATATACAGTTGGGACAGGGAGGATCATTAGTTGACACGTCGGTTTTTGTCTCGTTGATTACCACAAAGTTTTGTCTTCTAGCCACGATTAAATGGTCTGGTTTTATCCAAAAATCTAAAGGAATTTTGTGAGTTTTATTTATTTCATTTTGACTCTTATTTTTTTACGAAATATCACGTCACCCATATCTCTCAACACTCTCAAATGTCAAGATTTCACCCCTTGCAATATCTAGCCTTTCATAAAGTTACAAGTTGCAAACTTCAATGCCATTGGAAGCAAGAAATGTCCAGAACGTGAATATGCTTCTGCAGAAGGAAACGGAAACAAGACATCATAGTTCCCAATGGTCTTCTGGTTGGGATTTAGTGATTCGTTTTTAGATCAAATTTCCAGCAATTTTTCTGGGTCTTATTTTCCAGGACAGATTCTACTTTGCCCATATACCATTTTCGAGGGTGGCCAAATTTTAGTCGCTTGCGCAATTCTTGGTGTGTCACCTTTTCTACATAGTCATGCCAGCCCACATACTTCTTCTGTGCTGACTTGCTGCATTCGATTAACGCGTGCTTTATTCCCTCTGTGTCTCTCTGTCTCTGTCTGTCTGTCTGTCTGTCTCTCTCTCTCCACATTGTCTATAGTTTCTCTTGAGTCTCATATATTCTCGCTTTTGCATATCTACCTCCTATGCCGTTATTTTTTTTATGCTAAAAATAATAATTCGGTTTCTCTTTCAGGTTCATCTACCGAGCCATGTACTTTGTGTACAATGGTCTTAGTTTATCTTCAGGAGTGTCCTTATAATTGTTTCTCTTTCCATCTTTGTTTCCTCGATTTGTTATTCCCTGTTTTCCTGTTTGTCCTTGTGTTATTTTCATTTTAGCTTTTGTTGGCCGCTGTAATTCATCACTCAAATTTTGTTTTTTTTTTTTCAAATTCTTCAAGCCCTTCAGTTACCGCGTTTATACATTTTTCAATACTGGCGTGTCTTTCTCCTTCTTTTCTGGTAACATTTCTTGCTTGTCTCCACCATCTTGCGGTTGTAAGGCCTTCTGAATCGTCATTAGTTTTCTCGTTCTGTGGTCTATGTTTCTGAGCTCTTCACTAGTCCAATTTAGGAAGGCCCAGAGAGTCTCACCTAGAAAATTCTACAAGTATTTATTTTTTAATTTGGTTTCTGCTGCATGGTTAGGTTTCCTGTTGTTTCCTGGTCTTTTGAAAGTTTTCTTTCTTAACTTTCTTTAAATCTTTCTAAATTCTTTAATTCCTTCCTAATTTTTTCTAATTCTTTCCAACTTCTTTCCTAATTCTTTTCTTATTCTTTCCTAATTTTTTCAAATTCTTTCCTGATTTTTACCTTCTTTTCTGTTTGTTTTATTAGAGCTGCTTCTAATATTTCCAGGTATTAGTAGATTTTTTCTCCGAGATGTGTTCATATTTTCCTAATCAGGTTGTTCTGTTTCTTCCTTTTCTTGCTTTTTCCTTTTACTGATTACAATCATTGCACATTTCTCAATTCCAAATTCCTTCCCTATGTCTTGGCTTAAAATTCAAGTTGTTTCAGTGTTTCCACCGCTTTTTTCATTTTGGAAATAAATTTTGACATCATCCATACACACCATTGCATTTTTCCTTGAGTTTCAGTGAATGTATATACTCCTTTGCATTTTTTAGAAGATCGGCAACCTCTCCATGAAAAATCACTGATCTCTATTCTCCCAGTTTTCTTACAAGACCTGGTGGACCAATTGGTAACAACGTCACCTTCATGTACTTCATCTTTTTCACCTGTCTGGTATTTGCATTATCTTACTCCTTTGTGAACTTTTCACACCAGCGTTAGCTGATGGTATTATTATTATTATTATTATTATTATTATTATTTTTATTATTTATTCATTTATTTATTTATTTGTTAGTCTGTTTATTCATGTATGTTAGTTCTACATGTCTTTAATGTACAGGAGCCCTCAGTACTCTTTTTCGCTTCTTTTTTTTTTCGGATTCATTCCGGCTTTTCCACCGTGTTTTTGTCTGTTTTTTCTATGATTGAGGTTTTAAGTTTTCGATTTTTGCCTTACGCATCGCCCTAACCAATTACAGGAAAAATTCCCGCGCAGACACGAGAAACACGAACGATGAGCTTTTACAGCAGATTATGCTGACCCACATTTTCAGAAAGATGAAGTACGAAGCAGCTGTCACATAACTTGGCACTCAAAGCCTGCACTTTTGCACGGATTCGAACTTTAGTGGAAGATGCTGACTCCTAGGGCAACTTTGTTATTTATTAGGGCATGCTTCTGAAAAGCACATCATTTTGGTCTTGGCAGGTGGTGTCGAAGTGCTTGATATTCAAGTCCCTAAGGAACGACAAGTAACAAATATGAAATTTTATAAACACTACATGCTGAATATATCTTTTATTTCTTTTTCATATACAATTATTTTAATGGTAACACTTATCTTTGCTACTGCTTCCCGTATAATAATAAATAGTCTGGCAGAGACTTTAAGAAGATATACGGGTTCCACGTGAAAAGCAAGAAGAAAAAACAGCTGTTACCTGTATGTAATGGGTACGAAGTCTTTCTGATCGCTTCAAAACATTCTGAATATCTCGAGGAACGATCGTGGAGCCTTAAGGTACCTTGGCAGCTAGATGCTTTTTTTTCTATTGCGCAAATACCCTTGAGAAAGACATAGATCCATCTTTTCTCTTCCCCCTCACCAATTATGGATAAATAGTTAGAGAGTCTGGGCTCTTCAATCTTAATACGGCAACCGGTGTAAGGGAAGAAAAACTCTGAATTCAATCCTGCTCCATTCCGCGTGAAAGTTGACCTTGTGTCGCACCTTGCACATGGTGAAGCGTTGAGTAAATAACACTTTGGCAGCCAGTCAAAGTGAACTTTACTGCGTATCCTGGGAAAATACATGAGGTTATTCAGTTGGTTTTGAGACGCCATCAAGTTCGTTTGTGTAGAAATTGATGATCACATTTACAATAGTATTTTTTTTCTTTTGACAAAACAAATCTGGCAAGTTCTACTGACGTTCATCATGGATCATGAATACTTGTTTTCCTGGTAGATAGTAGATTTGCTAATGAAATTTTCAGTCTTCGGCTATCTTGGGTTGTAGTAACACTCATACCCCCTCACTATTTGTGTCAAGATCCATATACAATGTATCAATATAAGTATTATCCATAAAGACTCTTTTATATGTTCATGTATGTGATTCTTTACTGTAATTGACTTAACCCTGGTGAAAATTATGTCATTAACCCTTTGTTTGTTTTTTTATTCAACAGTAAATGAATAATCAATAAGACAGAAAACATTTTTTATTTAACAGCTGATTAATGTGGCTTTATAAAATATGTCTTAATCAAAGTAAAACTCTTTATTTTTTTTTCAAGTAGAGGAAAATATAATGGGATAACACTATGTGGTGAAAAAAATGGAATGATCTAACAGTTTGCATTTCTGAAACAGTTGAAACGTTGCATATGCAAATCGGTCGACTATTAAAAGACAGTTTTTTCAGATCTGAAAAATCAGTTGTTTATACCTAATTGAAAGGAAAACTGCCTCTAATGAAATAAATTGGAAATAAAATAAAATAAAATAAAACATATCTATCGATATAAAAGAAATATATCAAGAAATAGACTGGTTAAAAAAGGAAAATATACTGGAAGACTACGAAAGACATCTTCAAAGAGTGTTAACTGCATAATTTTTGCCAATGGAGGAAAATTACTGACACGTTTAATTTTGAGTATATTTAAACACACGTTCGAGTTGTTGCAATTTTTTCTGCGTATATATGATTATTACCATTATTATTTCTTTAATTTGCTGTTTAATACAAAACGAAATCATTTACTTGAGACTCAAGATAAATTGAACATTTTATTTATTGTAGTTTGGGTATATATATATATATATATATATATGTCAATCATCATTTAGGCTGTGGATCCTATCGTTAGGGCTTAGAATATGCTGACAGTATCCTCCACAGGGGGTAAGACCCCGCAAAAATATTGATAGGTATAACACTAAATCTTATCTGCAGGTGAGGCTACTGTTCAGGAAATATGGGAGGTATAGAGTACCTCATCGGTACCATTACTCCCTGGTCCTCTCTAACTTGGAGTGGCAGTACTGTTGGGTCACAGCATGGACCAAATAGAGCTGTTTAAGAAATATTCGTATTCAGTTGGAACGAGTACAGAAATTTCTTCATAAGAAATAGCAACATAAAAATGATAATATGAACGTACAATGAAGACGATTCATTTGCTTTTGACATAAAATAAGCCATTGAAATACACCGTTAAAATAATCCATTGAAATCAATTAATCAATCAAGTAGGCAGCGAAATGAATTATTACTTTTTACTCTGAGTTACATGACTACATGAATATTGATATTTATTAAACTTGATTTGGTTTGGTTACTTTGTTTAATGGCATATCAACCTTCGTGAGATAGTCAATGCTAATTCCATTCTTGTAGAATAGCAGTGATACTATTTGTCCAATACGTTTTGAGGTTACATGTTCAGATCATGTCAGGGTCACCACTTATAAGATTTAACGCGGTGTTATTTAGTGGACAACACTCCGCATCTTACAACGCATTAGGTTATCCCATAGAGAGTAATCTATTACAGAATATTCGGTAGGAAACAGAACAAGTCAATTAATATAATAAAGACATTTTATAATACACAATACGAGTTCGGGACACAGTTCCCGCCTTGGCTATATAAGAATCACAATTGTTCAAAAAACAAACAGAAAAGTCCATACAGTGGAAACCACTAACTTATTTTTTGGTCAGGAATAGGAAAGAGGATGGTTCCATGTACTCGCCGGGAGGAACGAACCACAATGTCTGGTCCTGTTAGGGAAAGAGGTGGAATGCCTAATTCACCTTGTCATGTGATCAAAATGCACTAATGACATGGGAAAGTTCCTTTAACACTTTGACAAGGGAAACAACTCCGTTTAATCTCAAACAATCTTAAAGTTGGAAGATCAGAAGTTTGTTTTTTTTTTCACTATTTCACGAGGGTAATAATCCGAAAGAAAACATATAAGAGCGTCATATTTTATACTTGTCATTCCTTTGGGGCTTCGACACCAAAACCAAAATGATGTGCCTTTCAGAAGCACGCCCTAAGAAATAACAGAGTTGTGCATACTACGATGTCACACTCCAGAACGTTGGCCATTACGTCACGGATAGTAGGAAAGTATGGACCTCCGGAAGTATATGATTTCATGTTCTCTTCTCAATAGAGATTGAAATAGCTGTGGCCATTGTATCATTGACAAAAAATGTAAATTTTTCTATTCTGTTGCTGTATTAGGGGGTACGATTTGAATCATTGCAATTTACATCGATTTATAATTTAGCTTTATCAAGCTGTTTTTATACACGCGTATATTTTATCATTTCTATATTACAGATCTCGTGCTCTATTGTAACTGAATGTTTGAAGGGACTGTTTCCAAGAATGTATGCACAAAATTGGCGCAAACTGCAACTGAAGAAGAGGGATAACATCAATTTGGCATTCCGGAGAGGAACTGTCTAACGAGTGAACAATACAGCAGTGCTTTCGGAAAATACACTTTGCATTCGCGAATATTGAAAATGAGTCACGTGCCAGGCTTGCGTAAGTCATCAGCAAAGATGAATTCGGAAAAAGAAAAAAGACAAACAAGCAAACAAGCAAACAAGCAAAAAAAAAAAATGAAGAACGATAATTCGACAATTCTGCAGATGTCGTTTTTCTTAATCCAGCAAGAAAAAGATATATATGTTTTTCTTATATATATATATATATATATATATATATATATATATATATATATATATATATATATATATATATATATATTCTAATCACTACTTACTCACGCCATATTAATTTTAAAGTTTTTTCAACACGTTCAAAAACTTCTATCACTGAATTGCTGCCTCCACAAACAAACAAAAGAGGAAATTTAAATACCAAGGTTATTTATAAATACGCTCAATTTTGCATAGGAAGTTTACAACGTGATGCCAAAATATATAAATAAATAAATAAAACAAACTGTATAAGACAGAAAAATGCGAAATTACTAGTGCTGTAAATAATAATAATAATAATAATAATAATAATAATAATAAGAAGAAGAAGAAGAAGAAGAAGAAGAAGAAGAAGAAGAAGAAGAAGAAGAAGAAGAAGAAGAAGAAGAATCATAAAGACAAATGACAAAAATGCATCTCAGATGAAGAAAATCTTTTTTGAAACCAAGCTTTAGACGAGGTATTTTATCAAAAGGATAAACACCTGACCTGTACCCTTTGTAAGACACTCTGGACCATTTCTCGAAATTGACGTGGGAAGGATCTCAACATATGAACCAAATAACTAAAAAGCTGATGACGGTGCACAAGGACTTATATCCAAGTGATGACATAGGCAGACTACGTATGTCAATAAAAGAAGGTTGAAGAAGACTAGCCAGCATTAAAGATAGCGTAGTTGCCTCAATACGAAGACTCGATGATTATATTAAAAAGAGCAAAAAAAGACTAATTACAGCGACAAGAAACACCTCTGACAACATAAAGATAAACAAAACCACAATAATAAGGTGACAGAAATGTGAAGAAAAACAATTGTATGGATATTTCAATCTATAAACTGATGAAATCTCTTACGAGAAGACCTGGACATAAAGAAGTCATAGAAACTTTAAGAGAAATCTGAATCTCTGATGATAAAGACGAAACGATTAATCACGATAGATCATATAATAAGCGAATACAGCAAACTAGAAAAAAAAAGAGTATAAGAATACAGCAAACTAGAAAAAAAACAAAAAGAGTATAAGACTAGATATGACTGGGTAAGGAAGGTAATCAAGTGAGAACTATGCAACACATTGAAATTTGATCATACTACAAAAAGGTACACGCACAAACCAGAATACGTCCTGGAGAATGAAAATCATTGAAATTCTCAGGGATTTGGAGATACAAACAGATTATCTAATCCCGACGAGAAGACCAGACCTTGTGATAATTATCAAAAAAGAGAACTAGTCAAATATCAGACTTTGCTGTCCGGTAGACCACAGGTTGAAAATCAAAGAATACAGAATGAAAGACAAATGCATGAACATTGCTAAAGAACTAAAGATCTATGGAACATGAAGTTGACGGTAATACCAATTGTAAGTGGTACACTTGGAACGGTCTCCAAATGCTGGAAGAGTTGGAAATCGAAGGTCGAGCCGAGACCATTCAAACTACTGCATTGTTAAGATCGGCCAGAATACTCGGAAAAGTTCTGGATACTTGAGGGGATTTGCTCTCCCTCAGACTCCAGTGAAAGTCCATCAGCTAATGCTGGAATGAAAAACTCGCAAGGAGTAATATAAAAATAATGATAATTTTAAGTAATTTATTCTGTACTATCAAAGCAAATATAGTCTCGAAGAAGCTTGAAAATCTCAATAATTAGTAATTCAGTATATGTAAAAAAAAGAGAAGGAATACAGCGCCCCGGCTCTCAAGTCAAATGACCAACTGTTTTTGCAAAAATCCTGAACCAGTCGGGTTGAATATGAATAAGTAAAGAAACTGAGAAAAAAGAAATTAGGGAAGGACTAGACTTATATATTCAGCTTCTGTCAAAATACTAAAAAATTGTTGGTATGCAGGAGTAATAAGTCAATTCACGTGAAATGCAACAGCATAAACAAAGAATTATGATTTAAATCCCAAAAGTCAGTTTTAGAAAACTGTTCAGCGAACTCTTACTAAGTAAAAATTTAGTAATTTGAAAGGCGTAAGTATTATTATTTTACTTTTTTTGCCTGCTAATGTGTCTACTTCCTTGGAAGAGTACCAGTTCACACTTGTGACAGGAGCACAGTAAAATAATCACTTCTGCATCTGATACAGCAACAATATACTACACATGAAAAATGACAAATCAAAATCAACTTGCTTATGTTGGCTATTCTTAATTGCAGTACACAAAAAAAGACCCAATCAACAAAACATCTGAGAGACACCAAAGGAAAAAATGGGCAACGAAAGAAAAAAAACGTAATCCATTGTTATTTCAAAAGCAATCTTACACAAGAAGTTTATAGGAAAATAATTATTAAAAACTGGGCAAAACCCGCTAGATTTAAATCAACAACCCAACACTTGCAGGCAAAGCGTGTTTGATTTTGAAGAAAGGCTAGTTTTCAGACTTAAGTTACTTGGAATATATGGACAAGTAAGTCCTTAAGAACGTACTTAAAGAAAGCCCCATACACGAATCGAAACAAAATATATTGAAAACCAAACCATTCTAAAACCCATCTACTCAAAATCAATGTTAACACTAGAAGACAGAAAAAATGTAGAATTAAATTTAATAATCTTCAGTGAAAAAAATACTATATTATCATTCCAAGGAATCAAGGCTGGAAAAAGTCAAGGTAGAAACCGAAGATTGCGGAAACATATCCCAACACACCACATAATCGATCTACTTGAACTATTTTATTTAGACGCAAGACTAGTCAGTGAGGAAATAGGAATCACCATAATAAATACGAATAAGAATATAAAACCTGAAAGGGAAATCAGGCTAAAAGAACAAATTAAGTAACTACGGCTTCTTCTAACACAACAGAATGAAAAGACAGATTTAAAAATCGAATGAAAGAAATCGTTAAAAAACAACAATAGACAGATGTGACAATGCAACTATAAGAAAAAAATAAAGGGATATTATCGAAAGAAGGGAGATTCAAAAGATACTGGGACAGGGTCAAGCAATATAAATTAAAGAAGACCTTCCAAGATAAAGAAAGAAATATTTACCAACAATTTGGTGGAGAGTTCACAAAGGCAAATCAACAAATGGATACAAAAGAAGCGAAACAATATCAGAATAAAATATAGAAGCAAAAAGAACATTACAGAATTGCTGAATGGATAAATAACAAGAGAAAAAAAAATAGAAATCGAAAAAGATGTTGAGGCGAATCTACATCACGACTCGTTTAAAGTATCAATCAATGAAATACCAAATTTGAAAATGATGCCAAGTCAGGATAGCATGCATGGATTATGGTTTAAAAGATTTTCATTCATTGGCTCTGCAATTTGGTAAATGCAACAAGAAAACTAGAAAACAACCTTGATCCAGATGAATCCACAAAAAGGAAACTTCCCCAGCAACAATTATATGTTTACTTATTATGTAGATAATCTTAAGCACGCAGATTAAATAAAAGAATTATTACCTGCACGAACGCCACGCACTATTTCCAAAATAACAAAAAGGATACCGCAAGCAAACATATGACCTACTTTATATAGACGAACATTTCGTAGAAGCCAAAACATAAAATATAGCCATAGCATGGATTAACTACAAAAAGACCGTTGATATCGTCCCGCAAACTGAAAGTGTCTGAAAATGTACGAAATATTGGATAAAGTCATAAACCTTATCACTAAAATCATTGAAAACTAAAAAGTGGAAATAAAAAGCTGGTGGACAAATCCTAGCAGGGGGAAAATCCACAGATGCGTCTTCCAGGGAAACTCATTCTTGCTACGGTTCTTTGTTGTGGAAATGATGTCACTTGATTATATATTTAGGAAGTGCACAAGGGGCAACATATTTACAAAACCACAAGAAAAAAATAATCACCTAATCCACAAAGATGATATCAAGATATTTGAAAAAGAACTGGAGACTCAGATACAAATAATACGAATATACAGTCAAGATAATGGATGGAATTTGGCATTGAAAAAATGTGCCATGCTAATAATGAAAAGTGGGAAAAGAGAAACAACGGAAGGAATATATATATATATATATATATATATGTATATATGTGCGTGTGTGTGTGTGTGTGTGTGTGTGGCAGTCTTTCATGTAATCATGTTTGGTTAAATAATAAAGACATATATTTGGTTAAATAATAAAGACATGTTTGGTTAAATAATAAAGATATATAATTTTATTAAGACCCTTTCAAGTTTTACTGATAATTGCCTTGTCTTCAGTTTTGAATTGGTGGATGAATTTACCAAAAATTGTCCTGAGCGCTTTCGGGCATTTCATAGGATATCATCAGAGGTTGTTAGCATGTGTAGAGAGTGTTTTAAGAGATTTTTAAAGAGTTTTTTTTTTTTTTTCTTTTTTGGAGAGGGGTTACTATTACAAAATTACGTGAACGCAAACTTGGATAAAACTGAAATGCTGATAACATCGAATGAATTTAAAACAGAATGCTATCAACGGAAAGAGAATATTTAGAAAAATAGAATAATCGAAAAAAATATTAAAAATTTAAGGCATTTCAAAATATTGTCACTATTTTTAAAATTAATTCTATTGATTCTAGGTTTTTTTGCTTTTATATGTAGGGCTTCTAGGATTTTTAGTCGTTACTTATTAACTTCGTGTGCTATTATAGTGGTGTTTTCAGCTAGAATTTCTCGAAATTTCGATTCAGGAATAGAGTTGGTTTTAACATATAGGGCTATGGAGCTAGAAACATTAAGGTGAATTTTTTTTTTAGATATTCTTTTGTATGTATTAACTATTTCCTTGTCATACATTAAAAATTCAGTTAGAAACTGTAAGACTGGTACATGTACCATGCAAAGAAAATCTTGTTTATAAGATCGCAATAGTTAGCACTGTTCAGTTTAATTCCTTATTCGACTTACGATGGCCCAATAAAGGTTTATTCGACTATTCCAGTTCATATAATCAAACTACTGCCTTCTTGTTGTCTTCCAACAGATACGTCTGAATTGGATAAAGTCCATCTTTTGTCCATTAAGTCCATTAAGTTTATTAAATGTCATTCGAGATTCATCCATAATTACTTCGGAAAAAGTTTGACGCTTTAAAGTATTTGTTTTAATAAGAGGAGATTTTCTTGACTTTTCTAAAGATCCCATTTCACAAAGTAATCTACACCTTTTGTACATCTTGACTCTCTTAATTCCACCCTTTCCGAAGAGCTGAGCACAGGTCAAAAATCGCTGAATCCCTTTAGTTTACGTTCATCGCGAGAAAGCAAATTTTTAAATCCTTTTCCTTTGCTTCGAGTTCTCAACTTAGTTTTATTTTCAACATCCTTCTTCATCATTTGATGATCTCTCCAAAGCATCTTTGATACCTCCAAAGAGAACATTCGCTCACTCCATTACTTTGTTATTTTCTGTTATTTAACAGTTGTGTGATCCATCCCTTTTGGCATGTTTCTACATATATTATTGTAATATATTATGGGTAAAAAGAAGAAGAAAACAAATTTATTTTATGTTAGAGGTCATAAGCTAAAATTAGCATATTTGACGGCATATAAGATGCGCGGTATAAGACGCACCCCAATTTTTGCCAGGCAAATCAAGAGAAAAAGCAAAGTACTAATATTTAACGAGATGAAATTTACATAATGAATATTATCAATGATAACATTTTAATCTGCATAAGAGTCTTTTGAATAATGACAATAGATATATAAAAGTTACTCTAAAGTCTAAGCTAAAAGGAGTTGCCAGCAAGCTAATTCCGATCGTCTATCGCAAATATTAAACCTACATATGGCATAAAAGACGCAAGGAATTTTGAAAAGATATTTTTATAAAAAAGTGCGCCTTATATCCCATCAAATACGGTAGTTTAATCTGTATACAAACTTCAGTCAGTCTATGTTCGTAAATTCCAAATTTCTTAAAACTTAACCATTGAAAATAACATATTTTTGTTGAATATTTTTCTCATACTGGAAATGGAGGAGTTAGAATTTGACAAATATTGGTTCAGAAGTTTTTGAGTTATTGAGGTTAATTTAATTTGCATAATAACTTCAGACAGGCTGTAATTACAGCAACCAATAACAGCATTGACAACATAGGAACAGACAGAAAAACAACTGAAAAACAAAAATGAGAAGGAAAATAATAGTATGGATAATTTAAATGACAAACTAGCAAGATTGCACACAAAAATACATGGACAAAGCTAAGAAAGGAAAACCTTAGAAAAACTGAATCTTTATAGCATCTCAGAACAATGGCATAAGCACCAATTACGTTAAAGCGAAAACGTTGCTACCCAGCAGAATAGCAAGTAAAAGTTATATGGAGAGAGAGAAAGAGATTGAACAGGTAATCGCTTAAAGGAATGTAACAAACTAGCACCGAAGGAGTACAAGATTTAACCCTAATATCAAATGTTATATGCACAACCAGAACCAATCCAAGAGAATGAAATGCATAAGATATTCTGAAATTTTATGATACAAACGAATTTCATGGTCCCTTTAAGAATACTTGACCAAATGTAATCAACAAGAAAATAAAAGAACTTGTTAGCTGGTTGATTTTGCTGTTTCAGCGGACCACAGAGTAAAGATAAAAGAAAGTGACAGATAAATACTCGGAACGGTGAAACCAATTGTCGTTGGTCATTTCAGAATACTAGAGAAATAATTGAGACCATCCAAACCACAGCATTCATAGATCAGCAATAATATTCAAAATAGCTTTTGAGATTTTAGAATTACAGTTATTCAGACTCCAGTGAAAGAACACAGCTAAATCTGGTATGATATATCTCAAGGAATAATAATGAAAATAAGTGAATACAGCAAACTAGCACCAAGGGATTATAAGACTAGACATGACTAGATGGTGAGGGGGTCGACAGGGAATTATGCAAGAAATTGAAATTTGGCCATACTACCAAATAGTACATACGAAAACGAGAATCCATCCTGGAGAATGAGAAGCACAACATTCTCTGAGATTTGGTATAAACAAATCACCTAATCTTAGGCAGAAGGCAAGACCTTGTGATAATTAACAACAAAAAAGAGAACATGCCGAATAGTGAGTGGACTTTGGTTTTCCGGCGGAACGTAGCGTGAAAATCAAAGAAAACGAAAAGAAAAAAAAATTACTTGGACATTGCTAAAGAACTAAAAAGCTGTCAAACATAAAGGTGATGGTGATACCAATTGTAATTGGTGCACTTGGAACGGTCCACAAAGGCTGGAAGAGTTTGAAATCGGATGACAAGCCAAGACCATCCAGACTACAGTATAGTTAAGATCGGCCAGCAAACTCAAAAGAGTTCTGAAGACCTGAGGAGACTTACTGTCACTCCGACTTTTGTGAAAGACCATTAACTAGCGATGCAGTAAGAACTGCATTAGAACTATAATAATTGATATCTTGCCTGAGAACTGATAAAGTCATGGAACATGGTAATAGCGGTGATTCCAATAATAGTAGGAGCGCTAGGAATTGTCTCCAAGGACATAAAAAAGACAGAAAACATAGAAAGAATAGAGACCATATAGACCACAGCATTCGGCTAAATATTTTAAAATGTCCAAGATACTTGAGGATACTTGCTCTCGCTCAGATTCCAGTGAAGAAGCACCAGCTGATGCTGGTAAGAAAAACACTCAAAGAGTGAAATAATGATATTTCTCTGTCATCAAACCATAGAGTGAAGTTGAAAGAAGAAGAAAAGCTGGAAAAATCCATAAACCTTGCCAGAGAACAGAAAAAGCTGTGGAACGTGAGAGTGACAGTGATACCAATCGTAAACAGGGGCCGTGGGGCAGTCCTTAAGCAGTTCAAAAGAGACTTTAAAAAAACTAGAGATTGGAGGAAGAATCGAAACCGTGCAAAACACAAGATAATCAAAATAGCAGTGGATACTTAGAAGAATCCGCAAGACTGGAGGAAATTTACAGTCTCCAGTGAAAAATCATTAGATATAAATGATGTAAAAAATATCAATAATAATGGTAATAATGAATAACGAAATTGCACATTAGATGACTTAGGCACGCCTATGAAAAGGAAATCTGAAGGAGAAACTGAATCCTTATGATTAGGAATACTAAATAATGTCACGAAATTATGTCAAAGCAAAGATTGATAAAACACTGAAAAATATATGTATAGGATATGTTTTAACTGAGATGAAATAGTTAATTGCATTATAAATGAATGCAGTAAACTAATACAGAATACAAGACTACGCACGACTAGGGGTGAAAGGTGATACAAGAGATTAAAATCTGATCATTCAGAAAAATAGTACATGCACAAACTAGAATCTCTCCAATAAAACGACGTATACAAACTGGAATTGGGCAAATTCTTTTTTTGTGGTTACAGAAAGGTCAAGGCCGCAGACTGGTTATGAATTATAAGTTTTAAGCTGAAGATCAAAAAAAATCTTATGTTTTTTCTTCCTTGCAGTTTTTTTAGCGCAAGCAGTAACTGATGGCTATCACTAAAGTCCGAGGAACAGCAAGTCTTCTCAGTTCTCCAGGACTCTTCTAAGTATTTCAGCCGATCTCAACTGTTGTATGGTCAATTTCAATTCATCCTCGGATCTTTTTTCCTGTCTTTAGAGCTCCAACAAAGACTGGTATTACTGTTTCTGTGTCCAACTACTGTTTTTTCAGTTCTCTGACAAAGTCAAGGTATTTATTTTTTTGTTGGCTTTTCTTTTTTTCTACTCAGTGATCTTCAAGAACATCGAAATCTACTCATTAACACGTTTGTTTCTTCTTGTTTTTGATTACAAGATCAGGTCTTGTAGGATTCGCTTTTATCTTAGAAACCAAGAGGATTTCTTGAGTTTTATTTCCCTGGACGAACTCAGCTTTATGCAAACAACATTTTTGTGTAGTATTTTTAGTCACTTTTTGTGTAGTATTTTTAGTCACTTGCACAACTTCATACCCAGATATAAAGGCTTTTGTATTGCTTTTATATCAGTTTCCTCTGACACCACACTGACTATTCATTTGTGTATTATCAATTTTTGCTTGGGCATAATTCTTATGACATTAATTAAAGCTGCTATTCAAATATATTCTGTTATTATTCAATTGCATCTCTTCAAAACTATGTCCATATTGTTTCATGTGCTGTTTCCTTTGTTGTTGCTTGAAGTATGCATACAGTTGTTTTTCTTACCATTTTTCTTTTGTAGATTTCATGATTGCTATTTTCTTTTTGTTCTTAAGTTATTTCTGTTGACATTTTTGTCACAAGCAACTGTAATCAATTTCACGTTGCTTTTTTTTTTATATATACTTTGATTTCCTTAAATTGTCCTATCCAATCTTTAATGCTGACGAGTCCTCTTTCTTTTTCTTTTCTCGTCACATAGAGTCGAACTATTAGAACTTGTGCATTGTCAACAATTTCTTTGTTTTATGGTCTGAGTTCCTCTCCATTTAAAGAAGGGTCCAGAGTATCTTGCAAGGGAGAAAACTTATGGATCAATTCCTTTGATTAGAATTTTGTGGCAGATTTGGTTTCAAGTTTTTTTGTTCTATTGAGGTACTCTTTTTTTTTTTTTACTTTTTCTTTCATCTCCGTTTCCTGAATGGTATCATTAAATATTCCTTGATATTTGTATTTTTTCTACAAGTGTTCCGATGTTTTTATATTTGGGCAGTTCTTATCCATCGTCTTTCTTTTTCCTTTTTTTTATTATGATTATGGCACATTTTTGATCCCAAATTTTATGGTAATATCTTGGCTGCTGATTACAATACGTTGTATATGAACGTCAACATTTTTCTTCTGTGGCAGATTTCTTCATATCATCCAGATGTATGGTGTGGTTTAGCTTTTCCTGCGATTTTGTAAATTCAAAATCTTCTTTACATTTTCTTAGTTGTGAACCCAGTCGAATATTCCGCGATAATTTTATTAATTTACCAATTTACACTAACATAAATATCGCTGTCATGTCTCATTTGTGCATTGTTACTGTAATATGTTTACACAAATCGATTCTTTGAAATATATAACTCATGAACCCGTTGTGTTGCCATCGTACTAATGATCTGCAATAACACTGTGAGTTCAATTCAGGAATAAATGAATTGTGAAAATTTAAGTAGGCTACATGAAGGCTTAATTTGTATAAAATCGCCTTAATGAACGAGTTTCTAGCAGTCAACTTACGTTCTGGTTTTTACACTGTGTCTCTTTTCCTTAAAGAATGTAAAATACAAAATAACATAAACACAAAATGAAAAATCAACCAATACAGTTATAATTCGAAAAGTAAAAGAAAATTAAAAAGTTAAAAAGCAAAATAATGTGCTCCTCTCACTTGTAAAATTCTGGCGACGCAAGGTCTCCAGTGAGCTATGTCAAGCTGATCTTTCAGTCTTTTTATACTTTCTTTTATATATATATATATATATATTGTTGGGTATCACGTACCTTTTCGACACCATGAGCTAGTCCATCTGCCATATATGGCAGTAGCATCTAATACCAGCACTCAACGTCTACAAGTCTAGTCTGACAATCTACCAGTCTACGTCTACAGTCTAAGTCTACGAGTCTGAGACCAGAAGAGCCTTTCCTTATAACAAAGTCAGTTCTATAATTGAAGTAGATCCTTACTCTATTTACTAATCCTATGTTCTTGTTACTAACAGTCTCTCTCTTGTAAATACTCTTTCCTGTAAATATAACTATTTATCCTCACATATCGTGGTTTGTCTTATTATTACTACAACTTGTGTTCACTAACAAGAACACACCATATATATATGTGTGTGTGTGTGTGTGCGTGTGTGTGTGTGTGTGTGTGTGGATATAAAATATGAATAAAACACAAAATATTAATGAGTTTATATATGAATAAATATTATGATATCTTTTAACATTTCAGTGTTTTGTTTTTGTTTTTGTTTTGTTTGTTTTCTTTTCTTTTCTTTTTTTTTGTTTGTTTTTGCTTTTATCTCGTTTTTTTTTTTATCTATTCCTTTTTTGTATTAAGCCATCATGAAGGGAATATTGATAAAAGGTGTAATATATTTTGAATTGTATTCAGTTTTATATGAACACAGAAGAGACATAAGAATCAGCAACAGCAGAAACAAATTAGAATTTCACTCAGAAACTAATCATGACTTTATTTCTAAAGATTTCAAAATGTTAGATTCTATACATAATCAGAAAGACTGATGAATGTATCATTATTTTTCTTAAGAATAATATCAAAGATCAATTTATTTCAACTTATCTTCTAATCTAGAACTAAAAGTTTTAGGATTCCTTATTTAAACGAGAAATTTTTATTATTAATATTTATCCTTATTTTTATGTATTTTTTTTTCAGTAATACTTCTAATCATACATGTTCCTAATTAGATTTTTTTATTACAAATTACAAATACGTTATGTAATTTTGCCTATGTGCAAAAAACAAAAATGAAAATATTAATCAATTTTCAAAATGAAAAATTTTCCAAACTACGCTCGATAATGTAAATTTTTCAGGAAAAAGTTTTGATAAGTTTCTCCAAAATTCTTAAATCCATAGCTAACAATTTATCGTTTGAAATAAAATTTTACTATCTCGTTACACTTTATTCATTTGAAACAGAAGGCTACTAACTCTAATAGAATACTAAGACTTTTTCCAACTTTTTCGTTTCATTTTTAAACTAGAATATAATTCAGAAGGTACAACATCACATATAAACATATTCTTGATGATGGCTTAATAAAAGTCCGGAAAGTTTGACAATGACATAATATTCACTTTTAAATAATCTCATCCTCTGAATGTTTTTTCATCTTTATATTTACAGATAGCCAGACTCATTTCTATTTTCTCTAGCATTTTATATATATATATATATATATATATATATATATATATGTGTGTGTGTGTGTGTGTGTGTGTGTGTGTGTGTGTGTGTGCTTGCGTGCGCGAGCATACTTGTATGTGTTATTGTATGCGTATGTGTTTAGTGCCATTTTTTTTCTTCTTAGGATAAATGATTACTCAACTTTAACATCTGCTTCTCAAATTTATGCTCTCCTCAGTCTCACACTCTATCCTGATAATCTATCTATGCTCTTCAACTGTTTACAAACATTGTTTGAACATTGTCGTTTGGATAAACAGGATCGACTCTACCCAGCCTAAAACAACCCTTTTACCTTCACGTTTATTTGTTCAATTTACCGGGTTTTTTTTTCTATTTCTGAAAATGTTTTACATGTCTTTCTCCTCTCCTGCTTTCTTTATTTCTTTTTCCATTCTGATTGCCGAAACACCAGTCAAAAATATTCCAAAACATTTGAAGGCAGGTGCGCAAAGTGGAAAGGGAAAACATGTCTAACAGGAGGAAGACGGAGGCATATTCTTCAGTGTGAAGATAAAACAGGGTTCATCAGAAAGAAACACAACCCTCTACCCGCATCTCTCTCTCTCTCTCTCTCTTTATACATATATATATATATATATATATATATATATATATATATATATATATATATATCTTTTCCATTCTCATGTTAGTGGAAGAGTTCATTTACTAAACTTAACTTAGCACAAAGGCAGAAGTACGACAGGGACCAAACAATAATTCAATTCATTTTCTATGGTTTTCTTGCAAACCACAAGATCATATGTGGTACCATCATGTTAGAGAGAGAGAGAGAGAGAGAGGGGGGGAGAGAGAGAGAATAGAATAGAATATAGAATTTCTCAAAAATAACACAGATTCTTTTTCTTCACAAAGACAGAAACCGGTTTATGTAGCGAAGAAAATCTTGAAATAAACAGGATTTTATAAAGTTCACTTTAGAAATATACTTTATGACCTTTTCATGACTGAAATAAAACTGGGTCAAAGAAAATACGATTATCTCTAATCCTGTTTAGAACAGAATTTGATGAAAATTTAAAAACATTGTCAACCAAAAAACTATTTTATATGAAGAAGCAAAGCATTTGAAAATATAAACCTTGAACATTGCAACCGATTCAAGAATCATCCAAATCAAATCAAATAGCTAAGTCGACTGGTAAGGGATGGAGAAAATGTCTCTGCATCTCTGCAGAGGAGTAATTTCCCCCCTCCCATCCAACGAGTATCCTGCGTATGCCATTAAATTGACACTAAACTATCTGATAAAGATGCTCCAGTTCAGGGGTTTCGGGAAATTTGGAGTACTTCTTTATTGCCATTACTCCCAGGCCCATTCTGAGCCGGAGTGGTTTTACCAGTTAGGGTTCTACAATGGGTCAAGTAAAACTGTTTAATCATCTACAATACCGAAAAGCATTGAACTGTGGCAAAAAGAACTTTCACTGTCAGATCGCAATAATTGAAACAATTTAACTGGGTGCAAACTAATGAGCTCATGTTAGTTTTAAAATAATGTTACCAACAAACTTTTCGTTTACAAATCATATATGTTTAATGTATAGGATTAAACAGGATTTAGCATTAAATAATAACCTACAAGTTTTGATATACTGTAAAACACAACCAATGAAATCAAAATTATTAAGTATTTTCTTACCAGTTTGAAGTATCTTACTGTCGACTTTTTTTATTAATGCTGAATAAAATAATTGTTTGAAAGATCAATAAAAAAAATGATCAACAATTGAACCAATTGATAATTTGTAAAATACTTTTATTTTCATATTCATGGATTAGAATATAAGTTAATTAAAATAGGAAATACAAATATGAAAAATAGTAGAGAATCTCAAGTTAAATAGTCAACATTAAAGAGAATATTTGCTTGAAAAAAAGGGTCTAAAATCGTAAATTGTGCATAAAAGAAAATGCTTTAATCAAAGCATAATCTTAAACAAAAGGTCTAAATTGCTATCCAAGTGTTTTCCCGGAGGTAAATATTTAATGAATCAAATGGAGCCTGATTAGATCATGGCCAGGAGACTCATTTTTTTGTATCAACTCCTCAAGATAAAAGCAAAAAACATTGTGCCTTTGTTTGTAAACTAGAACTAAAACTTATTTGCTGATCAGAATCATAAAAATTTGAGTAGAACTTTAAGTCATATTTCAAATTATAATTTTTGCTCTTCACTATTCAGCATATACGACACTTATTTTTCTCATTTACTGATGTGTTAGTTCTTAAACTGACACGTTAGTTTTGAAACAGATGACCATTATACAATATTAGGTTATGTGCAAAAACTTTGTGATCTTAAACAAAATCTGTATTCAAGAAGATTTGATGAAAATAGATAACTTTAAATTTCAAATAACGATTACTTTTCACTTTTTTCATCATTATAATTTTCATTGATTTGTAATAATTTTTTTTACCGGCAATGATCAGATTTATATCAATGTAAAATAAATGTTTTAAAGAGCAGTGGAGATATAATAAAAAAGATAAGGCCCAACTCGAGGTGGGTGTCCTCGTGGTGTAATGGTTAAAGCGATGGACTGCGAAATCGTAGTAAGGGAGTTCGAATTCCAGTCGAACGATTACGTTCCCTTTTGGACAAATACCCTTAGAAAAGGTACGAACCCCCTTATCCTCCCAGCTATGGGTTAAATAATACCACTACTGTTCTTCTAGAACGATGGCTTTGGCATTAAATAAACTACAAAGGTTGATATGCCATTAAACAAAGAAACCAAACCAAGCCCAACTCGAATAATAGAATTATACTTATTACCGAGAAGATGTAAATTATTCTCCCTCATTTATTATTAGTTATAGGCAATAAATGTTTTGTCACCACACTATTAAGGTCATTTTAATTTATAATTTCCATAACTTCAGACGTAGTCATGCTTTTTCTATAGACTAAGATACAAAATTTGATTGATTGTGAAATTACTCTTGTTATACTAAGATATCAAATATTGCTAAATTCAGATTACCTAAACGAAAGAACAGGAAAATATAACAAATCCCAGATATACGTTGTAACTAATAGATATTTCTAAAAAAACTTAAATTGAAAAAGTCATTGATAGAAAAATGTTCCTATTTGTGAACAAGTCCTAACAAAAGCATAAAAAGCAACTTTGAATAAAATGTCAAATCAAACTTTCTTTAATCTAGGTTTTTGTTTTAAAGGGGAAATTTAAGGTGAAAATTTGCAAAAAGTAAAATATACCGAACGATAACATAAACAAACTCTGTGTGTCAAGAAGAGGAGGAAGAAAATTCGCAAACATTGAGGATTACAGTAATTCAAGGACTCGAAGAATATACGAAAAAGAGCGACGAAAGACTATATACTTCAGTCCGTAGCAGTCATATCGAGAGAAACAACTTATGGACAAGAGCAGAGAGAGGTTGATTACAGCAACAAGGAGAAAAGGAATAAAAAATCTAGAAAACAAAAATGGAAGCTAAAACAATTCTATGGACACTTTACGTTACAAAGGAAAGTACACACGAGATGATCAGGACATGGCGATAATAGGAAAACACTTAGAGAAAAACTGAATCTCTTTTAATTACAGCACAAAATAATGTCGTAAGAACTTATAATGTCAAAGCAAAAATTAATAATACGTAACAGAATAGCAAACATATGTTATGTAATGACAGATGTGAAACAGTAAATCACAAAATAAGCGAATGCCGTAAAATGATACACAAAGAAACAAAGTATACTTGAATAGAGAAGTTGACCCTCTAGAAGAAGTTGAACATCGTTTGTCCTCAAGAATCTGGGAAAAGAGATTTTTCTGTGAAAAAATGTTTTTAGATATTTCTTTTTAATATTTCTAAAAGAGTTGATATGCTATAAGAGAAGCGAAGAAAAATGGTCTAGGGATATAACATATCTATTCGCTGATTGAACATTATTTTTTGTTTGCAAGTGTCATCAAATGACCTTTATGTTATCTCAGCTTGACACTTGACAATGATCTTTCCACTTGAAAGATATGTGTTAAGCATTGTTGGGGTGAGTCTCAAATCAGCGGTGACTGCTTGGTTCCTTTAGATAGTTATATGCCACCTTAAATCTGCCAATTCTATTTCAAAGTGGTACCCTGGTGTTAGAATCATTAGTCATCATCCTCATCATCATGTCGCGCTATCAGCACGGATATCTCTGACCCTCTCTCGCCACCCTTTCCTATCGTCCAGAGCTGCGGCATGTATGTTCGAGCTGGTCGTCCTGTCTTTGCACGTCAATGTAAAGGAGACAACAGGAGTACATCACTTATGAGCTCGTCCCTACTTCTCCAGCAGAGTGTCCCGCATGTGAGAACCATTTGTAGTTAGTGGTTAAATACTCTTTATCCATTTATCTTTATGTGTTTTTCACTGTTACAGTTATATTGTCCAATACATTTTATTGAATTATTTCTCTGTAAAAATTTAACTATTTGTTGTTCTAAAAGTATTAGTTTGTTGTAATCCAAAGATTTGATTCTTGTTTGTTATTTGATGGTATATCAACCTTCTGGGGTTATTTAATGCGAAATCCATCCATTTTTTTTAGAAGGACAGAAGTAGTACTATTTAACCAATAACTGGAAGGATAAGGAGGTTCGTATCTTTCCCAGGAGTATTTGTCAGCAAGTGAACGTAATTGCACGGCTGGAGTTCGAACTCACGTACTACGATTCCGCAGTCTAGCGCTTTGATTCTTTCTCTGTAGTTATTTCATCTAAGCTCAATTAGATATTCTGATTTTCCAATGTATTATTTTTGCCAGCGTATCAGTCCTTTAAAATAAATTATTTGTTGGAATTAGTTGTAAACTTAGTGAATAACTCGATTGATTGGAGGTGTTGACTGCATAGGTTGTTCTTAATAATGTATAATCAGCAAAATCTCGTAGATGTTATTGTAGATTTCTTATGGATTACTCTATTATTTAGTTGCTGCTTCTTGTCGTTTGTCTGAGGTTATTTAGTCGACGATAGACCAGTATGGATGGTTCTTGAAACTATCTTTTGAGGTTTAATTTCAGAATGTCCCTATGGTTCTTAAATATTTGAATAAGTAGTGGGAATGTTTGGTTTGGTATCTCTATTTAAAAGTATATCAACCTTCCTGGTTTATCTAATGTCATAGCAATCCTTGTAGAAAATGAGCAGTTATAGTATTAAACCCATAGCTGAGAGATAACAGGGTTCATACCTTTCCCAAGTGTTTGCACGAATTCGAACCCGCTCTCTTCGAAGCCACTATCCAACACTTCAGCCATGGAGACTTTCATTTGGTAGAATTTGGTTAGGATTCCCTTTATCGTTTTGTTTTAGCTTTATAGTATGCCACCAACATTATACAAAAACATTCACGCACACACACACACACACACACACACACACACACACACACACATATATATATATATATATATATATATATATATATATATATATAATCGCAACCCAGTAGAATGAGTACATCGTTGTGAGATTTTTATTTACTTCAGTGATTGAGAAACCCATTACTTGGGTGCTGGCAAGAAGAAACGGTGGCGATAAAAATAGCCTATCGCGAATTCGGAAGGATGTAATGATAGAGAATACTTGATAACAACGTGGATGAGACACGTGAGAATCATGTAAAAAAATCAGAAAAATAAAGAGATAATTATATTGCTGTCTGAGAGATAAAACTCGGACAATTCAAAGAGATCAGGGAAGATGAATAGAGGTGAGTGCAAGAATTGGGGGTGAGTAAGAACACTGAAATTAATAGAGGGTAAAAGAAAGCAAAGGATGAAAAGAAAAAGATACGTAAGGAGATTATAATGAAAATCAAATGGATTCATTGAAAGATCGTAACTATCTGTGTATAAGACGCACTACTTTTTCAGAATTTTCAGCCCGAAAGTTAGAGGAACAAAAACTATGTGATTAACTTTTTCCGACCACATGCCTCGCCATTTTCGAGACAGGATGACCGAAAGGAAGTTGAATCTATTCTCCAAACTAACGTGTTTTACGCTGTGAGGGAAATATAGACTGGAATGTATATTTATTTATGAAACTTTTTATCTTGATGTGAGCTTATTTTCGCCGTAAGCTTGTTTTTATGAGAACATGTCCGTGTATTTTCTCTAAATACTATGAAAATCTTGTGCTTTGAAATACAATATTATATAAATATTGAAATAATTGATGGTAGTAATTGCTTAAAAGAAGGCAGCTAAAACAATAATGCACCTCGTATGGTGTAATGGTTAACAAGCTTGTATTAGTAGACCATTGTTTGTGAGTTCGAGTCTCTTTGGTCGCTATATACTTTTAGTCGTTTGCCACAACTAACCTAAGTTTAATATATATAAGAGATATACTTTTGGAAAAACAACGAGTTCTTATTTTTGTTTACAGACCTTCATACCTTGGTTACAATATAAATTTCTAATACGAACAGATTAAAATTTGAAAAAATGCTAAATCTGGGATAAATTTTGCTACTATAAATTCTAAAAACTATTATTCATGATATTTTTTCCAGAATTACTCTTAAAGTCAGTGATTAGTGCTATACATGAGTGAGTGTTATACGCAAGTAATCTCAGTAAAAAGAATCTGCTGGATTTTATTACCAAGCATATGGAAAAAGATATACATTCAGAGTAGGGATATAGCCTGTGGGCCATAATGCGGAAGCCACATCACCCCAAAATTAAAACAGTTCCAGTACGAAATAATTTTTTAATTGTTGGAGTTGTTAGTTTCATGCCTCCATCTTTTGAATTCAGCGTGTTTTTGTTTTTTTTCTTTTCATGGACCGGTTTGCTTAACGAGACTGTCTAGTCTGCCCAGATATTTAAAGAGTTATCCCCTGACATTTGTTGGTCATGTTGGCGTAACTCATGAAGCGTCTCTTGAAGAGTAATTGCGTGGCGGATCCCATCTTTCTCCAGGTCTTCAAGTAAATTTGAATTGAGAGCTTTCCTTCACTTGAGCTGGTTGTCATACCAAGGTTAAAGAGCCAAGTTTGCTTTGCTATCTACCTATAGATGGAGGGAGAATAGTTGGATTAATACCTTCCTCAAGAATAATAGCACTAAGTGAAATCTAAACAGCCTCATTGAGGTTATGAACTTAGATTGCCGCGCCCACTTTCACCCCTACGCTACGAGTGCATCCTATTTGCCCATTGCTATTTACTTACTAATTACCGCTGATAGGAGCCTTATGAGAATTTTAATAAAAACATCAAAGATAAAGATAATCGTCTCCTCAATTAATTTATTAAATTAAAGATTAAAATAATAGCCTAAAAGTGTAAGTAAGGTTAGGGCAAGGACATGAACTTGGCTACGAAGAAGAAACTTAATGAGAGATAGAATTTCTATTAACTAATTACTGTGTCATTTTGAAATTATTTTATGCTTCTATTGATAATAATAATGTCGAAGTAAAAGTTGACTATACGTAGAATAGCAAATATAGGCAATTGGAGATGGAACAGTTAATCACATTGTTATTGAATACGGTACAAAAACACAAAAGTAAGTACACCTGTACGGAGAAGGTGAGCCACTGGGAATTGAGTTATTGACTAACATTTCACCATAATAATTAAAGGTATAAGCACAAATTAGAATCTACTCTTTAAAATAAAGCACATAAGATTCTCTAGATGTCTGAGATAGAAACGGATCACTTAATCCTGGCCAGAACAAGAGGAAAAAATTCCTTTAATGGATTTCGCCGTCCCAGCAGACCAAGAGCGAACGTGAAAACCGGAGAAAAGCTCGACAAATACCTGGACCGGGGTTAAAGAACAAATTTTTTTTAACATGAAGGTGACAACAACTCTAATCGTAATTAGAGCTCTAAGACTAGTCTTAGATGAACTGGGTATGTGCAGAAGAATTGAAACTATCCAGACAAAAATTGGATAAGATACTTCAAAGAGTTCTCAGGATATGACAAGACTTGCTGTCACTTAGACTCCAATTAAAAATTACCGATTAGATCTGGTGTAAAAAACTCACCAGAGGAAAAGTTTGTTTCTACTCAATTATATTGTTTTAAATATCAATATCTGATAATTATTATAATAATTTACTAGATGAGACGAAACCATGCCTTTCCCAAGGGCATAAGTAGGAAGTGAAACGAAAATAACCTTTTCCAGGATTTGAACTTAGCTCATTTTTTACAATGAGAGCCATTGCCTCAAACTCTCTGATAGATAGATCGATCGATAGATAGATAGATAACAACTTTGACATTGTTTGTGATGTACAACAGATTCGTAAAAGGTGAAGTTTATGTTCAGAATTCCTTACATTCAAAATTCGAATCTTCCAATTCGAAAAAATATATACCTAAAACTAACCCTGATATATTTTTAAGGAATATCTTTGGCTAAAGACGGGAATATGCAAATGAAATCCCAGACTTAGCAAAGTACAACTTTTCTTATCTTCCGAACCAAAATTCCATCTCAAGGAAAAGATTTGAGGATATGGAGTTCATTAAAATAAAAGAATTAAAATGTGTAACAAAAGTTGATTATAAAGAGTGTGTATAAAAAATATCCTTAGCATAGGTTCATGTGCGAGAAATAGTGTTTGTAACATTTAACTGATCATTTTTTCTTATTAGATATACAGGGTGATTAAAAAGTAACTCCTTATTTCAAAATGCTTACAATTCATTCCCATAAAAATCTCAGTTAAGAAATAAATTATACAAATTTTAGAATAGGGAGTTAGCTTTTCAATCACCCTGAATATTGTCATACATTCATTGTTACTTTTAGTATTCATATATCTTTTTTAAAATATCACATTTGAAGTAATTTAGTACAACTGCGCTACTTCACATCATTTAAAAAGATGTATTTTAGAGATACTCCAACCGAAAGAAAACTACCGGAAATAAATGTATTGAATATTATGGGGAATATTTTAAAGACGTTAAAGTTTGATTTGTTGATCGTATAGTTTCATAAATGCTGCATTTACCCAGGAAAAGTCTTAGAATCAGAAAGACAGATAGACAGAGTGAGCGAAAGAATTACAAAAACCAACTCCCCTAGTAACACATAATAGGCCATCATGGTAGCATAAAGTTCATTATACTCTATATTTTACAGAGGGACTCGGAGTCATGCAGTGAATCATATATAAGTATTTATATCTATATATGCATATATGTTATGTTTTTTTAAATAGATTATTTGAGAATTTTTTTCATAAACGTGAAACCTGCATCGTTTGGAATTCGTCTTCTTTAGAAATTATTTCAATTTGGCAGAAATGTTTGTTTTGAGGTAATTCAAAATGGCAGCAAATCAGAGAGCTCTAGGTTAAACAGAGTTCTATTATCAAATTTTTGATTGCTAATAAGTGTAAACCATATGAAATTTACTGAAAAATGTGTGATGTTTACAGAGAAGCTTATTTTACTCAAAATAGTGGTTACAAATGGGTTAAACATAGGTTTGCTACAACATAACTGGGTCGAAAAAACAGTCTATAGAGTGGAAACACACTGATTCTCCGGTAATTAAAACGACCTGGACGCAGCAGTCAGAAAAGAAGGTCATGTTGACTGTCTTCTAGGACCTGAAAGGACCCATCACTATTGATTTTCTATTGTCAACGCCTGGGGCAAAATTCGTTGAATGAGCTTCGACGTAAAGCTCTTGGATATGAAATGATCATATCCCGATTTTCCATGGACGGCTATATCGACCACCGACTTTAGAAGACCAAGTTCCGCAGACATAAAACGAAGTTTGTGCCGTTGTTGTCACCTTGAATCAGCGTCTTCTGTTGAAGAAAAAAATTTGCGCACGTTGAAACTTTGATTAAAAATTACAAACATTTCAAATGTGACATAAAACCAGTTATTCTGGAAGAGTATTTATGACCTGGTTTTCAGATGAGACTTGTGCATCAGTCTTGTTGGTAACACATTATAAAAGCAACATAGTAGTAGTGATAACTTATGATTATTTTAAAATTAATACAGTGATAAAAAATTATATCGAAATATATTTCTCCCATATTTTTAGTCACTATATATATATATATATATATATATATACATATGCATGCATGTGGTGCGCATGTCAGTGTGTCAGTGTGTATATGTGCGTGTCTATGTGTTTTATGCATGATAAATAAATAACCCACGTAACAAAATTTCTGTAAAAGTAATTTTTTCTTAGAAAGTAAAGTTGGCGACCTTAGTCGTGGGTGACCCGAAGGCTCCCTTTTCGATAGCTACTACACTGAGGTCTAGGGAAGGGCGCTACTCCTTTCCCTGGATTGCTCCGCTTTACCCTTGATCCCAGGCTTATATTGCTGAGCGTTAAGCAAGGAGGCATCAAGTACCATTTTTTATGACTCGACCTGGGATTGAACTTAGATCTCACGGGCCATTGGGGAACACTTTAACCATCATGCCAATCATTATATCATTTCTTGTATAACATTTTACTATAAAAACAGATATTATTAGATATCACTTATAACCAAACTCTACAGTATCGAAGCTTTGTAAACAAAAATAAGAATTTGTTGTCGTCCCAAAATATACCTTTTATATATTAAACTTAACTTAGTTGTGGCTCAAGACCAAAAGTATAAGGCATGCAAAGAGACTAGAACTCACTAACAATGGTCTACTAATCAAGCTACTTAACCATTATACCACGCGAGGTGCATTATTGCTTTAGGCTGCCTTTTCTTTAATGTTTACTTCCATTAACTATAAAAAAAATATCGTCCTGGAATATCCACGCACTAATGCTGCAACTAATGTGATAAAATGGGCTGTTAGAATTAAATGAAAGCGTCAGAACAAGTTACATTACAAGAGATTACAACACACACACACACACACACACATATATATATATATATATATATATTGTCTACCTAAAATATTATCTTGGTCATTTTAATCCTTTAGTTGTTAACTGGCAAGGAGACATGAAGAAAGAATACCAGGTCATCGAGATCATAAGAAACAAACGGCGTGATACTATATGAAGAGGCAAAACAGTGATTGGTTGATAGATTACTTGAAAGATTTATTTATTTATTTTAACTGCCTGTACATCAATCAAGGTTTTTTTATGTAGTGATGTTAAGGAATCGCGTTTATTGTACTTTTAAATTGATCTTTTCGTGCAGCTTATTGAGAGCCTCCTGTTCATATGATCCAATTGAATAGGAATAAATTTTGATCTAACTTATTAGACCTAATAAGTAAAACAAGTAAAGTTGGCGACTGTAGTCGAAGGCAACCAGAAGGCTCCCTTTTCAATTGCTACTACACCGAGATGTAGTGGAGGGCGCTACTTCTTTCCCTGGATTGCTCCACTCTACCCTTGATATGTACCTTATATTGCTGAGGGTTAAGCAAGTAGGTATCTAGTACCATTTTTAAAGTCTTTGGTATGACACGACTAGGGATTGAAACCAGGTCTCCCGGACCATTGGAGAACACTCTGCCCACTAGGCCAATGAGCCTATTATTAGACCTAATAATTGGACATTAATAACTACTTCCCATCTACTTCTGAGTTGACTTGCGAGAAATGGTATCGAAGTGGAATTCCACTCGCCACACATGCACAGAACTGATGCCTCACCATCTGATGCAGTTGAGTGTCATACTTTGGATGATTTGGGGGGGGCGCCTTGCCCTACCGCAAGAGATATAGACAGAGTATTCTATACTCCGCCAAAGGCTAGTCGGAAAAGAGAGATTGGAAAAGAATAGAATGAATAAAAATAAGAATATAATAGTGGCTAGATTTGTTTGTTGTTTAAAGGCATATCAACCTTATTGGGTTTTTTAATGACAAAACCTTCCTTTAAGGACAGTTGTGGTTCTATTTAATCCATAGCTGGGATGATAAACAAGTTTATACCTTTCCCAAGGGTATTTGTCTGAAAGTGGACGTAATAATGTGACTGGAGATCGAACTCACGTACTACGATTCTGCTGTCTAGCGCTTTAACCATTATACCATGCTAGAAGGAATTCAAATGGATTCGATGAGAAAGTAAATCGTAAAGAGATAGTGCGCGTGGGTGGTTGAGTGAGCCGATTTGACCGCTTGCAAGATCGACTACAAGAAGAAGAATTAAAATTTGGGAAGGATAGAGTTGTAATAGGCACACAAAAAAATAGCACCTCAACCAAATTCGGCTTTTTGACTGAGTGTGACGTTTAAATAAAAAAAAATCTTCTCAAAATCGAGTAACTGGGAAGAAAAAAGAATTCAAAAACAAATAAAAGAAAATTGGGGAGTTAATTAGAGGGCTCTATTCCTTCAAGCTACGAAGAATGGCCTCGGCAGTTGCAGAAATGAGAGGTTGGGAATGAGAAATGGGTCGATTTGTGAGTGGGACGCTAAGAGTGAATTGGACAGAGACAAAAATAATTTTAAAAAAAGGTAGCGTACAAACAGACGAAGTGAGTTGTGGAAGACGAAAAAAATGTATGGCCCCGGAGAATGGAAGGTTATGGAATTGGGTATGGCGACAAAAAATCCTGAACCAAAATGGAAAATAAAACAAGGAATTAGACAGAATGAGATGCAGAAAAGAGTTGCATCTGCGGTAAAGTATGTGGAGAGTAAGGAACGGCTGGAGAGTAATGGGGATATTAGTGAGCGAGGTTTGAAAAAGAGATGAAAATAAAGAAGTAAAGGAAAAAATTGTGAATGGATGCGATGGGTGATCGCGAATTTACCTCTTATCGAATGCTGATATACATCTGAAATAGATAGACATTGTATAGAAGTTCCTATCAACTCAGAGTAAACGATCGAAATTGTGATCTAAGCTGGTTAGTTGGTTGGTTTCATATGCTTTACCGTAATCTTTGCGTGTTAATCATGCCAAATCTTCTTTATACACTAATATTAAATACAGGATTTGTAAACGAATTATTAGTAGATAACAATTTTTAATCGAACCGAGTCTCATTTGTTTGCACATAGTTAAATAATTTCAAGAAATACTATTTAACACAAATATTTTTATCTGCACACAAATGCTTTAAAGTTTTACTATCAAACACAGGTAGCTTTATTTGTTCCCAGTTAAATGGTTTCAAGTATTGCTGTTTAATACTAATAATTCAATTTAACAGACATTTGTATGCGCATATTTACATGGTTTCAAATAAAGTAAGTGATGATACTGTCCTATTTGACTAATAGATAGGGCCCTAATATGTAATAACAGTCCGGTTCATTGTGAACCTGGAAGTAAAGTCAATGAATGGGCACTCCACATTCCCCAGTGCTCCAGGACTATTTTACGAAACTTCGAAAATATTTCCTTTCTGAATATTGTCCTGGTATCATATGGAAAACATGATTTGAATTTTTTCGGTTACTCTTTTGATATAGAACTGAGAGACTGTGGTGAGCTTTCGGGTATTGTTCTTAGTCGTTTCATCCAGATACCTTAGAACCGATGTTATGCTCTCAAGGTATTTGTTGGGTATTTACTCTTGATTGTCCAGCAGTATATATGGCACAACGAAAAGGGACGTTTGGTTGAAAAGTGCTTCAAAGACAAATCCTCTAGAAGTTGCAGGTTCAATCCCATCTTCAGGTAGAAAACAAAGAATGCATACTACAGATTAAGATTTGTCCACGGTCATGGTTAACGGGATTAGAACAATCTACCTCGAGGATAAAATAAAGGTTCGGTTCAAAGTTCTCTGCGGGCTATAAAAGGCTGAAGGACGCATCGGCCGAAACGTTGTGAATACAATAATGAAGACAATAGTCTGAATATCTAATTGATACAAATTATCAAAGTTCATCTGAGAAACGTTGACAAATAAAAAAAATTCGTATCAGCATTTCTTATATATATATATATATAAGCAATGCAGAATTTTTTACCGCATTATACATTGGGCCATAAAACAGGATGAAATTTAAAATAGATTGGTGTCCACTAGCCTCCTCACAACAGTCTCACTATTATTAGTTTCTTAAAAATGAAAAAATGATAACAGAATCATTATATGAGGCATATCAGTAGAATTAACATCCCTTTAATTTTATTTTATTTTATTTTATTTTGAGTCTTTCCGTAAGAAATACTTGCCCAGTCGGCTGGGGCAGTAGAATACACCGATTGCTTTTCTGCAGAGGAGTTAGTTTCTCTCAACGAATGTACTGGATATGACACTAAAACAATCCTATTGTGAGGCTCCAGTAATGCTGGAGCTTTTGGGAAAGTGGAGTACCTCTTCATAGCAATCGCTCACAGGATCACTCTGGCCCGGAGTGGTAGCGCCTGATAGGGTCCTGTCTATGGGTTAAAAAGATCGAACCTAAACTTTTGATAAACTGATTTGTTTGAAATAGAGCATTTTGACATTTAACTGAACTGTTTTGACATTTAACTATTTGTAAACAAAAATTATACTTATACTAAACTGAACTGTTTGAAATTTAATTCGACTTTAAATGACCCGAAAGGGTTGATACGCTGTAAAACAAAACGACCAACGAACCAACCGTAAAAATACATGAAACTATTAGTAATGAGACTGTCAACTAGAGTTGAGTACACAAATGCATACACGCACAAATGCACGTACGAGGATCATCAAATAAGTTTCCAGACTTTTTTCGTATGGGCACTTTTATTGATAGTATACACATGAAATTCTAGTTCCCTTCAAAGTCATCTCCTCCGGCCGCAGTCCACTTGTTGTACCGTTCCAACAACTTCTGCAAGGCCCCATGGAAGTCATCTTGTGTGAGCATGTAAATAACCTTCGTCACAGCCTCTTTCATCTCCGCAATTGTCTCATAACGATAGCCTCTGAGTTTAGGGAATAAACAAAAGTCACAGGGAGCATGGTCTGGACTATAGGGAGGCTGAGGAACTGTCTTGATGCCCATCTTGGTCAAATAGTCTGGGACAAGGATGGAGTTGTGGACTGGTGCATTGTCCTGAAGGATATGTCACTGACCTGATTTGAAGAGTACTGCCCTCTTCCGACGGAATCTCTTCCTAAACTCCCTTAAAACCTCAACATAGTATTCCTTGTTGACTGTCTGTCTAGTGGTAACCCAGTGCATGTAGATCATGCCAGTGTTGTCAAAAAAGGATCATCAAATATTTGTCGGTTGATTTGCTCTGTCTGGCCTTCTTGGGTCAGGGAGAGCCAGCATGCTTCCACTGGGAACTCTGTCTCTTGGTCTCTGGGTCATAGCAGTAGATCCAGCTTTCATCGCATGGCATTTTTTCCAAGTTTAAAACAGAATTTTATTGCATATCGTTCTACCTCACGTCCAGATCGCATTTTTTAAAATTCGCCAGCTGTGACAATCAGGCTTTAGTAGGGTGTATTCCAATTCCTGCTGTATCTATTCATTTGAACCTGAAATCATAAAATTTTGTCAGTCATCTCATAAGATGTATAGCAATAACATACCCAATTTTCATGAGTCAACAACAATTTTAAATGCCTGTACAAAAAAAAGTCTGGAAACTTATTGAATGCACCACGTATATATATATATGTGTGTGTGTGTGTGTGTGTGTGTGTGTGAAATAATTAAAGTCTACGATATGTTTTAATTATGGTTTGGTTTGTTGGGTTTCATGGCATATGAAACTCTTATGTGTTGCTTTTATGCTAAATCCTGTTTATATATATATATATATATATATATATATATATATGAATTGTAAGTGCACTTTAGTAGTTTAATATTTTTGACAAACCAGAACTCACTTGTTTGCACATAGTAATACTTAGAGCTATTTTAACTAACACAAGTACTTTTATCTAATGTTAGTAATTTGTCTCCATAAAGTTAAATGATTGCGAGTATAGAAAATACATGAGTCAACATTTTTGATTGGAGGCTGGTTCGTTTCAGAAAGTTCAATATCTGCTTTGAGTAGATAATTCTAGATAGTTTGTTCATATTGTCAACATTATAAAACCTTCACCGAATATTGGTTAGTTTTTTGCATTCAATCAAAATGTGTTTTATAGCGTACTCGTTTCCCCATGGACATTGAGGGAGAGGCTCATCTTTTAGAGTTTTAATTTTGATTTTTGTTTGAAGAAAATAATTTTAAAAGAAATTTGGAAAAAAAAATTAATTAAAAAATCAACTAATAAACAAGTTTTGTTTTTTTTATAAATTCCACCACATAGACATTATTTTGGAACCTTTTTTTTTAATAATTTCCTAATTCTTATAAATGGTTCTAAAAATTTTTAAATCTTATGCAAATATGTTCACTTTTGTGAGAAAGAAAAATGTAGACAAATATAGTTTTGAACATTGATTATGTCAAATAGATTTTGTGATCGAACACTTTGACCGATAATATTCCCCTAAAAATTTTCTCAAATTTTTGTTTGGTTTTTAATTTTATTTGAAAATGATTTTTGGGAAGAAAGTACCATAAAACAACATTACCCTGAAGATAGCTTTAAAAAAATGTTTAACTTTGGCATATTATCGATATATAAATATACATTGAATTTTTTTTTCATATCAACATGCATCGGGTTTATCATTATTCCTTTTCTTTTTTTACAGTTTCAGTGGGAAAAAAATTATGGTTGGTTAATTGGTTGATTGGATGGTTTTATTGAATGTCAACTTTTGTCGAATGCGTCTTTGCTTTTTTCCAAGAAATTGTATTGTTTCAAGTAATCATAACCTGTGAGTTGTTATAACTTCAAATATATATTCTTATCACAAATATTTTGGGCACGGTAATTTGTTTCATAATATTCATATCTAAAAATCCTTCAAAAAATCAATTTTGACCCACAGATGGATCACTAACAGCTACTGCCACTTTTGGAAACACTTGTAAAAATTGTAGAATTGGTGGGTGTTTGTGAACCAACATTTTGCCACAGGCAGGTAGTTATACAAGGTCATTTTTAGACGGAGTACGGCTAGTTTTAATTCGAAGTTTTCCTCCCAGGCACTATAACGAGGTTTAAAAAAACAGTGTATTCAACTATTTGTCTAAAACTGAGGAAGAAGAGATTGAGTTAAGCTTTTACCAACATAAAATACTTGGTCCAGGATTTGAACTGGCTACGGATCCCATTTCTATCGGTTAAACCATACGCAGCGGGTTGACTTTCAAATGACACCTTGATCTTCTAAGAGACACTCAAACTAAACAGCCTTTAGATAGGTATCAAAGTGTTGTATCGGTTCATATTCCTACGACGTGTTCACGTTCTTCAACATAAAATGGAGAGTCCTCGTGATATCGTGTCTCACGTGCTGGACTATAACATTGTAGTACGCGCGTTCGAACTCCAGTCATGCTTTGCGTTTATTTTTGGACTAATGCTCTTGAGATAGGTATGAACCAACTTTCACCCTCCACTGCAGCTACTAGTTAAATAGTACCACTACTGTTCTTCTACAAGGATGGTTTTGGCATTAAATAACCCGTGAAGGTTGATATGTTATTAAACAAACCAGACCAAGGCAAAAAATAAATAAAAATTAGTCGAGTTCGATCCTGGGGTTCCAAATTTACGGCGGCACCTCTTGTATTGTACGAATGTGGGAAGGAATAAGGGGCCCTCGACGCTAACTTGAAAAAGTTCACAGGGTGGTCTTGACAACGCGTACAGTTACTAGACATCACATAAAACTGATGTTGCGTCGTATACTGCAACCAAGGGGTGCGGTTAGATAGTCACTTTATAACTGATTGAAATCAGCATGATAGAGTTGGTGAAAAACATAGTTTGGCTTCACAATGTCAAATAAGATCAACATGAACCTTGGTCAAGTATTGAAAGCATTGATTCACTGATTAAAATGAATTCAAGTTAAAATAGGAATTATTTGATTGACATTATTCTTGAAAAAATGATTAGATATGAGATCGGATGAAAGAGTGTTAAGGGGAAAGAATACTTGGGTAGAATAAGAAAGTAAACACACACACACATGTGTGTGAATATATATATATATATATATATAGAGAGAGAGAGAGAGAGAGAATTCTAAAAGGGTTAGTGTTTAGTAACGATAAAGAGTAAAGAAAAAATGTCTACACACAAGAATAACGACACATGCATACACACCCAGAAAGAAACACACCTATGCATACATAAACATTTTATAGAAGATGGAATCCGCGAGCCGAATTCAAATCCTGAATAATGCACTTACGAAAAGGATAAATCTATCTCTTCTCCACCCCATCCTGTTTTGTGTAAGTAGAATAGACAAGGTTTAGGCAACCAGTCTAGGAGAAAGAAAACTCTGAATTCAAACCGGTAGATGTCTGCTTAAAATTAAGTTGAATTCGCCCCAGAAAAGTAAATAGTTGCTTTAGAGACTGTGAAATTATGTATGTTTAAAGTATTTGAATTGAATAGAAGTGATTACCCACCTGGAAGCAATTAGACCCATTGGCGGATAGCTATTCCTGCATAACAACAACTGCTGTCAACCTATTTCTATCTTACCAAAGAAGCCCCGTGGTGTTGTAGCTAAAAAGCAGGACTGCGACGGCGAAGTAATCAAGTTCAAACCCTACTTTCGCTATTACGTTCCTTTTTCAATCAATACCCTTGTGAAAGGAGTGAACTCTCCGATCCCCCACCCCAGACTTGGGTTATATACTACCACTACTATTCTTCTTTTACAAGGATGCCTTTGGCATTACATAACTCATGAAGGTTGATATGCCATTGAACAAAGAAACCGAAACGGAAACTACATCGCCATCACAGAGTCAAAACTACATTTCAGCTCATTAATAAGACCGCTACTTATTTTTATCAAAATGTTTATGTTCTTCTGAGTCAAAAATACTTGAATTTTATTAATTCTAGGGGAACATGTTTCACACAAAACTGATATAATTAGGTATTATTTATTAACAAACTCTACAGCAAACAAACTTTGAAACTATACCCCTGAATATGTAGCAGCCTCCAAATAAACACACTTCTTATTGATACTTATGCAGTTTTAAGAATCATGTTATTCTATTGTTAGTTACATTGATTATGATGTAGACTTTGGTAGTATATAGTGTAGTATAATACCAAAAATATCTGTTTTTATTGTATAATTTTCCACCTGATATTATAAAATCAAGGTATCTTTGATTTAGAAAGCAATTAACTTAAAAATATTGGTTAAGTTGTACTTATTTATGGGTAATGACGTACATATAAAATTTAGCGATATGACTAAGGAATACTGCTTTCTTTTCCTTTTCTCATTTGTGAGAAGTGCTATATTAGAGGAAGGGGAGAAAACTTAAGGAGATACCGGCCTTCTATTAGATGGTGTACTTGTTCACCAGGAAATCCGAGAAAAAGAGTGCATTTTAGGGACGATAAGAAGGAGCGGGTCGTTACATCAAAAACCTGAAAAGAAGATTCTAGAAAATGAGAGAGTTTAAGATCTGAGTTAGTGATTCGCTATTGTTGTGAATTGATAAACTTTGTTGAGTTTTATGAGTTTTTTTGTTTTTGTTTTTTGTTTTTGTTTTTTGTTTTTGTTTTATTTTATGATATTTTATTTTTCATCACGTTTTAACTCTTTAGCTCCGTCTATACGTGGTCCTGTGTTTGTTTTATTCATATATCCAGGAGCATTAGACAGTCGTAAAGAAATCACCTACTTATTGAATAGAGACAGGAAGATTTCATACATCCCTTTTAACAATATATATTTTTGTAGTTTTCAAGTTATTGATGTTGCTCGACGGTGCTTTTAATTTTTGTCTGCTTTGTTTTTAAATACGTCGTTACAGCAAGTACTTGGAAGGTTAGTAAGAAGTGTATCTTTAAAACGTTAGTCAGAAGTGTATATTTGAAACATTCGTAAGAAGAGTATCTAAGAGAGGTTTGTAAGAAGTACATCTTTGAATCGTTAGTAAGCAGTGTATCTCTGGAAGGTTTGTAAGAAGTGTATCTTTGAAAGATTAGTAAGCAGTGCATCTGTGAAAGTTTAGCAATAAGTGTGTCTTTAAAAGGTTAGTAAGAAGTGTATCTTTGAAAGGTTAATAACAAGTGTATCTTTCAATGGTTGATATTATGTGTATCTTTAAAATGATAGTAAGAAGTGAATCTTTGAAAGGTTAGTAATAAGTTTATCTTTGAAAGGTGGCTTAGCGATAGTTGCCGATCCCTAACAGGAATATTGGTTTGCCTTGGTTTCTTTGTTTAATGGCATTTTATCCTTCTTCCGTTATTTAATGCCAAGGCAATCATTGTAGATGGACAAAGGTGTCACTATTTAACCCATGGCTAAAGGGAAAAGAACTTTATGCCAAATTTAAGTCCGAAAATAAACATAATAGCACAAGTGGAGTTTGAATTCTCTGACAACGATGTTACAGTCCAGTACATTAACAATTACACCAAGATGATTCCGCCATCTTTAGCATAATGTTTGGTGTATTAATTCTTGTGTATTATCCATTGTCTAAGAAATCGTGTACGAACTTGGGACATTGGTTTCTGACACCTAATCAGATTTGAGAACGATTGAGAGATATATAATTTCACCAATAAGTTCAATCTAATCATTTACATAGATAGATAGATAGATTATCGACTATAAATAAGTATACCAGTAACGATTAAAAATAGATTGAATTCAGCGTGTCACCTATAAACGACTGAGAAGCAGGGACGAACTCATAAGAGATGTACTCTTATGGACCCCCACACATGGCCGTGCAAAAGCAGGACGACCAGCACGAACATACATTCAGCAGCTATGTGAGGATACGGGATGTTGTCCTGAAGACCTGCCTAGGGCGATGAACGATAGGGAGGAGTGGTGAGAGAGGGTCAGGGATATCCGTGCTACCAGCGAGACATGATGATGATGATTTGACTAATACATGGAATCCTTACAGGTATTACCAATTCGAGTCAGAGTGGACAATCAAGGGGTACTCCACATTCCCAATACTCCAGGACTGGAGCCTTACCATCAGATGCAATTTACTTTCATAGGATACTTGTCGTCGGGGGGTAGCCTTAGAAAGAGATGCATTCCCCGTATTCTACAGCCCCAGCTGATAGGGTGTCATAATAAAGATTTCGCCATTAATACCCAACTTCTTTTAACCAAATTCTTATCATTTCATATTGTATTGTGCAGTTGTTTATTAAAAAAAAAACTTTCGAAACTATATTAGGACTGACCACGACAACCTTTTCATCGAATTGTATTTCATCGAGTTGATATTTAAAGTACTATGCCCAATCAATAATTTACTATATTCAGTATGACTCCGCATAAAACCAGAAGCACAAGTGATAATCGAACTCAGTATCAGTCGTCTTCTTGGCTAATTCACTAACCATTACACAATATAAAGCGCTGACCTGCCTTTTCAAGGCGAATGTATAATTTTTGCTAAGTTTGCCACAAGGTATGGAATAACAAGTAGGAGTCGAATTCAGTAGCAAAAATAACAATAGTTCTTTTTTTAATGTAGACCATTCAGATTATTCGCTTGAAATTTTTTCTCGGGTATCTCCGCAGCAAAATTATCTCAAAGTGTGTTTAACCCACCTTCTCCGCCGTGGGCATGATCTGATAAAAGATCACTTTTTAAGCAGAGTACAGCTGGTTTGAATTCCGAGTTTTCCCTCTCCTAGACTATTTGCCGAACCAAAGTAAAAGAACCCACTCTGCCCTACTATTTACCCATAATTGGAATTAGAACAGAGGGATTAATGCCTTTCACAAGGGTATTAGCGCCAAAAGAAACGCAAACAGCATTTGATGTCGGGTTGCTGATTCTATTTCCTACGGCGATAATTGTAATACTAAAGTTGTCTCTTAATATTGCCAAAGTATATCTCAAAATATGCATTTACCTTTTATAGTGATATACCTCATGACATCACTGCATGGACCCTCCCCGACAATATAAATAGTGACTGACTCGATAAACGAGTCATGCGTGTCTAGTCAATTACCGATAACCGTTACTGTCTGTATTTCCGTAAATATATACTACTGTAAACCTTACATCTCTTTGTGTTAATCATTTCTGGCCCTTCAAGGCCACAACGCTACCCAGCTCCTCCATTACGGGCAAAATATAACGCAAGTTAAATTCTAAAGTTGAGTACAGCTGATTTGATTTCAGAGTTCTTATTTTCCTAGATTAGTTGGCTGACGAGGGCTGGAGAAAAATCAGTGTTCCCTACAATTTACCCATAGCTGGAAGGTGGAAAAGAGATCAACTCATGCTTTCCTTAGAATCTGAACTCGCATCGAAACGATAAATGTGACGCTAAGTGTGGCTCACTATTTCTCAAAGTAGTCATTTACTCGGCCTAACTTAATTTAGAACTACGTCAGAATATGGCTCACCCAGTAAGAATCGAACTCAGTTGCAATAGTTTGAAGGGCTAACTCGCGAACCATTACTAAGTGACCCTCGTGTTTTGTCTTTGTTGACCGCTCAGATCTGTCCCTTTCCCCAGTATCATAAACACATCGGAAAGAAATAAAATGAAATAAAAACGAGGGGTGGACTATAGTATAGACATTCTTTTTGACTCGATCGACAAATATGTGATACAAGGGGGTAAAAGAAGCCGTGCTAAAATCAAACATTCCATCCACACTCATTCTTTTACTTTTCTGCTCTTATTCTGAGTCTTGCTCCTATTCCTCAACTGACTGTCTGTCTGTTTGTCTGTCTGTCTTCCTATCAGTCTGTATCTGTCGTCGTCTGCTTCCAATTCCGCATCACCACAGGCGAGTGTGTCTGTTCGAATTCCATCTGCTTCATCTTGTTCTTATCTATCCTTATATCGCCCAAGCGCTACTCTCTTTCGCAATCAGCCAGCCAGACGACCCTCTTCAGGTCCGTTTGTGCAGAGGAGGAGTAGGAGGTGGTGGTGGCGATGGTCGATGATAATTCTACGACAAAAAAAATTAAATGAATTTTTTCAAAAATACTGCATCTTAAATGAATAAATAACTGTGAAAAACGTCTGGTGAGGTAGCGATTGGTAAAAAAAAAACTTCTCTTAAGGTGTGTCATTCTTATTGGCTCATTTGTCATTTTTTTTCTCAAATTTTTTGCTATGCTTTTTAGGTACTTCATCGCTTTCAATGTTAAAAGTCTCTTTCAAAATTTGATTATAAATAAAATATTATCTCAAATTTATGAGAGAGAAAATGAAAGAAAATGAAAAGATGAACAATCATTTGATTCTTGTCAGAGACCTTAAAAGGTTGTGGAACATGAAGGCAACGGTGTTACCAATGTTAGTTGGTGCACTTGGAACAGACCATAGGGGCTTGGCAATGAGAGTAGAGGAATTGTAAAAATCGAAACAATACAGGTCAGAGCATTGCTAAAATCGACAAGAATACTTAGAAGAGTAATAGATACCTGAGGAGACTTGTTGTCACTCTGATTCAAATTAGAGACAACCAGTTAAAACTTGTGAAAAAAGTCTCAGAAAGCAAAATAATAATAATAATAATAATAATAATAGTAAAACTGAAAGAATGTGAAAAGAAGGATAAGTACTTCGACCTTGCTAGAGAATTGAAAAAACTATAGAACATGAAAGTGACGATTGTACCCATTGTGATCGATGTTTTGGCACAATAACTAAAGGATTATTAAAGGGCCTGGAGGATTTGGAAGTTGGCGGGCGAGTGGAGACCATCCAAAAAACAGCAGTATTGAGAACGACCAGAATATTGAGAAGAGGCCTGGAGACTTTAGGAGACTTGCTGATACTCAAACTCCAGTGAAAAAACATCAGCTGAGGCTGATGTGAAAAATTCTGAAAGATTATATAATAATTATTATTATAATTATAATAATAATAATAATAATAGTAATTGTGTGAGAAGCTTAAATTTGACCAAGCGAATAACTGGTGTGTAAACAATCCAGAATCTGCCCTGGAAAATGAGATGCACACAATTCTCTGGGATTTTGAGATACAAACGGATCACCTAATCTCGGCCAGACGACTAGACCGAGTGATTGACAAAAAAAAAAAAAAAGAAACTGCTGAATGGATTTTACCGATCTGGCTGACCACAGGGCAAAACTGAGAGAAAGCGAAAAGAAATATAAGTACCTGGACGTTGCTAGAGAACTGAAAACAGTATGGAACATTAAAGTGTCGGTGCACTCAGTATAGTTACCAAGGGATTGGTAAAGGAACTGGAGGAATTGGAAATAAAAGGACGAGTAGAGACCATCCAAACAAGGGCATTATTAAGATCGGACAGAATACTAAGAAGAGTCCTGGAGACTTTCATTCAAACTCAATGAGAAACCATCAGCTAACGTGGGTGTAAGAAACTCTCGAAGGAGTAAAATAATAATAATAATAATAATAATGTCGTGCCGCCGGCACGGATATCCTTGACCATCTCTTGCCACTTTTCCCTATCGTTCATCGCCTCCGGCAGGTCTTCTGGGTTACATCCTGTGTCCTCACATAGATGCTGTATGTAAGTTCGGGCTGGTCGTCCTGCTTTTGCTTGGCCACATGCGGGGGTCCACAGTAGTACGTCACTTACGAGCTCGTCTTTGCTTCTCCAGCAGTGTCCGGCGTGTCTGGCTCGTCTGACCTGTAGAGTTTTCGTGATGGGAGGCAGGTGGCCGTACAGTTGGCGTCTCGTGGGGTGTTGTCGCCAGGACTTGTTCAATATTGCTCTCAACATTCTTGTGTAGTTGCCGTCAAGTTTCTTCTCCAGCCTTTTGGTTAGCGTCCATGTAGTGCATCCATATAGCAGTATCGATACAACCGCTGCCTGGAAGAAACTGCGCTTCATTTCATCGGTCAGGTCTGATTTCCATATTATTGAGAGCCTATCTATAGCCATCCATGCTTTCGTCAGCCGTGTGTCGATGTCGTTTTCTGTTGATGAGACGCTAGGTGAATTTGTCCACTAGCCTCAGAGAGGCTCCGTCTAGAGTGGTAATGTTGCCCGTTTGGTTGTAACACATATATTCAGTTTTGTGCGCATTGACATGGAGGCCAATGCCTGCTGCAGCTCTTTCCAAACTATACAGTATTGTCTCTGCTTGATTAGGCGTATTCGCCAGTAACGCTAAGTCATCAGCGTAGTCGGCGTCTGTGATTGTTTTTGCGGGGCACCTTTTGCTTCTTTTCTTAGTCAGCTCGAAGCCATTTTCTCTGATTTTGTCGATCGAAGCTCTAAGCACGTAGTCTAGACAGATGATAAAGACGTATGGGGCTAGCGTGTCTCCTTGTAGTACTCCTGCAACAATGTCGAAGTATTCCGTGTCTCCATCTGGTGAACGTACTTTCACTTCTGTGTTTTTGTAGAGGATCATTATTGCTGCTACGGTTTCTTTAGGTAGGCCGTATGCTAGTAGGATTAGTTCTATTTTCCCTCTGTGGATGGAATCGAAGGCCTTGGTAAAGTCGACAAATAGTAATGTCGCCTGAAGGTTTTTTGCCCGGACGCCTTCAAGGATTCTACGGATGGTCAATATTTGTGAGGTTGTAGATCTATTTCTCCGGAAGCCATTTTGGTTTTTCCTAAGGATGAAGTGAATGTCACTAACTAGTGTAAAACGAGTATAAGACGAGATAAGACTGGGTGGGGAATCTGATCCACTAGGAACTTTGCAAGAAATTTGAATTTGACCATACTACATAATTTTATAAGTGCAAACCCAAATCAGGCCTTGAGAATGAGACGTATACCAGACCTAGTGATTATTGACAACAAAAAAAGAGAACTTGCCGTATACTGAAGTTTGAACTGGAAGAGTCGGAAATCGAACGACGAATCGAAATCATCCAGACTACAGCATTATTAAGATAGGCTAAGTGAGAGGAGTAGCGAAGACATGAAGAGACTTGCTGTCACTCAGACTCCTGTGAAAGAGCATTAGCTAAGGCTGATATGAAAAACTCCTGACAACTAAAATAATGATACAAATGTAGATTTTGTGGAGATAGAGAAGAAAACTTTAATCATATAAGTGAATGCAGCAAACAAGCGCCAAAAGAAGTGCAAGACTCGGAACGACTGCGTAAAAAAGGTGATTCACAGCAAATAGTGCAAGAAAGTAATTGTAGTTTGGTTGGTTGGTTCGGTTGGTAGGTTGGTTGGTTGTTTAGGTTTTAGGGTATATTAACCTTTGTTGGTTATTAAACGTCAAATCCATTTTTATACAAATAACCTGTTCTAGTTCAAACAATTCAGTTTAGCATGAGAACACAGTTTAATTGTCAAAAACATGTCTATCTCAAGCTGTTCAGTTTTTTCAAACAGTTCTAATTCAGCCAATTAAGTTTAGTATAAGTACCGATTTTGTTTACACAAAGTTAAATGTCAAAAGAATTATATATCAAACAATTCAGTTTAGTGTAAGTACAGTTTCAATGTCAAAAACAGTTCCATTTCAAATATTTCAGTTTAGCATAAGTATACAGTTAAGTTCTTTTTAACTAGGGTTCTATTAGGTGCTACCATTCCGTCCAGAGTGGACCTGGGAGCAATGGCAATGAAGGGGTGCTCTGCATTTCCAAAAGACGAAGCATTACTGGAACCTCGCTATCAGATTGTTTAGTGTCATATCAAGGATACTCGTTGGAGATGAGGGGGTCTTACCCCTCTGCAGGGGTACAGTCGGTGCATTCTACAGCCCCAGCCGACTGGGCAAGAGGGTAAGTTTAGACAGACTAACAAATGGTTCATGCAATACCCAGAATATCCTAGAGAGTGGACTCATAAAATTCTCTGGAATCTTAACATGCAAAAGGTTCACTCAGTTTCAGTCCAGAAGGCCAGTCATGGTGTCAGTTAGCAAGGAAAAAATCTTGTCATCTGGTGGATTTTGCTGTTCCAGTAGATCAGTGAATAAAAATGAAAGAAAGCAAAAGGACAGACAAATACTTGAATCTTGCCAGAATGCTGAAAAAGCTGTAAAACATGAAGGTGACGGTGATACCAATAATAGTTTGTGCGCTAGGAACAGTTCCCAAGAATTTTAAAAAGTGACGGGCAGAATTAGAAATCAGAGGTAGAATCCAGACCATTCTGACCACCACATTGTTGAGACCAGCTAGAAAACCCAGAAGTGTCCTGGAGACTTAAAGAGACTTGCTGTCACTCAGTCTCCAGTAAAAGACTAACATCTCATACTAGTTTGAAAAACTCGCATGGAGACTTCAAGCGATAGACAAGAAAATTACATGAGCTGTACAAGACTTAGAAAAAGAAACTTCAAGAGAGAAAATTAATCTCTTTTAACAACAGCCCACAATAAGACTATTAGACTATGTTGTTTTATGATGGAATCAGTGGTCACTGGCAGGGTTATTTTCTGATGGATCTTTAGTTGTATGTTTTCCGATAACGATCAATAATAATAATAATAATAATAATATTCCTTAGTAAGCGATTGAACAGTTCTATTTGGCCCAAATATAGAAGCCGAACCAATACTACAATGATATACAGGGAAGAATAACACGCTGATGTATAAAAATATGAACTGATTCTTTTCTTCTTAGTAAGAGCGAGTAGGAGATGGCTGAAATACGCACTTACAGGGGCGTCGGTGCAGTTTGCTGTGAAGCTTCTCTACCTTTCTGCTTCGTTCTGCTTGGGTCGAAATTCTTTCTTGGTTTATCTAATTTCCTAGAAACTCACGCAATCCACGTGGACACAACTCTCACATTGGCACTGCACGGACACGCTTCCTGTCTAGCATGCCAGACAGGCAACCGACGCAATCCACGTGGTATTTTCCGCTGAGGAACATCTGCGTCCTGTTTATCTTAGGAAAGAACTGGACATCCTGTTACGCCACCCATGCAACTCACTCGATATTTCCGCTTGGGCATCGTCCTGTTTACCCTAAGTAACATGCACTGATCCTGTCACGTCACCCACGCTACTTAAGCGGCAAGTCAAAAGAATCTTCCAGTCGTTATCCAACTCTGTCCTTCAAATCAGAGAGGAACGGTGAGCAATGAGTATTCCATGAATGGAGCTTCAACATCAAATGCAGTTAAGTGTCATACCCAGGACAGCCACTATTTATGATAAACTAAAAATAGTGACGCAAAAGAATTGCCAATGCATTTTATCTTGTGAAAAAAATGAAAGAGTTTTTTACATAATTAGTGAATGCAACATTCTTGCACAAAAGAAATATAAGAACAAGTAGGATGACAAGAGAATCTTTCTCACTTGGAACTGTGCAAGAGAAGGAAATTTCAATATACTAATACATATGCTCATGCTCAAAGCATTCCTTGAAAATAAACCACAGAAAATTTTCGAAAACTGTTAAATACAAAATGATCGTCCTCTACTGGCTAGAAGACCAGACATCATGTTAATTTTACAAGAAGAAAAGAACTTGCTGTCAAGTGGATTAAGCTGTTCCAGTGGACCATAGAATGAAAAGGTGAAAACATAGAAAAATACCTGGATTTTGCCAGAATGCTGAAAAAGCTATGAAACATGAAGGTGTCAATAATACTGATTGTCGATGGAAGCCTTTGAACGGTTCCCAAAGTCCTACAAAAGAGACTGGAGGAACTGGAGATCTGAAGTATCGATACCATCCAGACTACATCACTGTTTATATCAGTTAGAATGATTCGAAGAGTCAGTATTGGATTTCTTAGAATAGTCGCAAGGGAACTGGGGAAGAGAGGAAGTATCTAAACCATGCCCATCACAGCACTACTAACATCTGTATTTACCAACCCCTCTGCTCGAGCAGGATGCGACAAAAGGTTAATTTTTATAAGAGTTCAACAGGTTTGAATTCAGAGTTTTTCTTTTCCTACTGGCTGCCTAACCAAGGATGAAGAAACCAGAACTACTAAAATCTGGGGTCAGTATTGGATTTACTTTTATTCAAACTCCAGAGAAAAACCACCACTTAGTGCTGTTTTGGAAAACTCGCCAGAAGAAAACTAATAAGTTATAGAAAATAACGGTGACAGTGATACCGATCATAGTTGGTACCCTTGAAAAAATCAGTAATTGCCTGAAATGAAACTGAGAGAAATAGAAAATCTAAGGAAGAATTGAGACTATACACACCACAGCTCTACTGAAATTGGCAAGAATACTGAGAAGGGTTCTGGAGTGGTAAGAGAACTTGCTATCGCTCAGACATCAGTGAAAAAGCACTACTTAAAACTGGTGTGAAAACGTCAAAGGGAGTAAAACAATAATTATGATAATGATAAACAACAGTATGGATATTTCAAGAGACAAGATTGCATGCAAGAAGATCTGGACAAGTCTGATAAAGGGAAACTTCGAGAAAGAAACTATAGCTCTTCTAGTAGCAGCACAAAACAATGCTATAAGGATCAATCATATTTAAGCGAAAATTGATAATACGCAACCGAAGAATAGCAAGTTTTCGAAGAGAAAGAGACAAAACGTTTATTCATGTAAGTGAATGTAGCAAACTAGCTCGGAAGGACTATTAGACAAGGGACAACTGAGTTGGAAAATTAATTCGCTAGGAATTGTGCATGAGATTCAAATTTGACCAAATGGTATATACAAAAACCAGAATTCGTCCTTTAGAATGAGATGCACTAGATTCTCCGTGACTTAGAGAGGCAAACGGATCACCTAAAACCGGCCAGAAGACTAGGTCTTGTGTTGATTTGGAGGAAAAAAAACTAAAATTAAAGTCAAAATTAAAGAAACCGAAAAGATAATTAAATACTTGGACCTTGTAAGAGAACTAAAAACGCTGCAGAACATGAGGGTGACGATGATAGAAGTTGTATTTGATGTGCTTGGAAAGGTTCACAAAGTCTTCGAAAAAGGACTACAGGAATTGGAAATCACAGAAAGAATCCAGACCACAGGATTGTTAAGATCGCTTAAGAAGCTGAGATGAGTCCTGCAGAGCCGAGGAGACTTGCTATCATACAGACCCCAATGAACGAGTAGTAGGTAATCCTTGCGTAAAAAAACTCTCGAAGAGTGAAATAATAATAATAATAATAATAATAATAATAATAATAATAATAATGATAATAATAGATTCATTGATAGTTTACAAATAATTTTATAATAAATTTTGGAAAAAAATGAGACTATCCAGACGGCAGCACAACTGAGATTGGCTTGAATATTGAGAAGAGTCCTGCAGAATTGATGAGACTTGCTGTCACTCAAACTTTAGTGAAGACCACTAATTACTTCTAATATGAAAAATTCTCCCGTAACAACCACAAAAACAATAATAATAATAATAATAATGATATTCCAACATACAAAGAAATGGTATATGCACAAACTCGAAGTAGTTTAAAAAATAAAATGCATAATTTTAATGGGATTTTTGCATACAAATAGATCAGCCAATCCAGGCTTGCTATATTAATCAAAAAGAAGAACAAATTTACCATCAAATAAATTTTACCGAACCAGCAGACAATAGAGTAAAAGTAAAAGACGACAAAAAACGTACATACACATTGACCTTGCTTGAGAATTGAAATGTTATAGTATATGAACGTGACAGTAATACCAGTCGTTGTGGGAATATTAGAATAGTCTCTTCGAACCAGCAAAAGATATTAGGGAACGGTTGATTTGAGGGAGAATTGAAACTATCCGACCACAACACTATTTAAATGGTTAGGATACTTAGAAGGGTCCTGGAGACTTGAAGACACTTGCCGTCACTAAGACTCCAATGAAAAACCACCAGTTAGGGTTGTGAAAGCTCAGAAGGAGTATAATAACAGTAATAATAATAATAATAATAATAATAATAATAATAATAATAATAATAATAATAATAATAATAATAATAGTAGTAGTAGAGAACTCTTGGACAAAAGGAAATCTGCATATACTTGAGAATATTGGAAGCGGAAATGAAAGAAAAAAATTTTAAATACCTCAGGAGGACAAGAAAACTACTTGAAATAAAACTACATAACTGAAATCTCATCAAAGGGATAGATACCTAGGCTGTCCTTCTCGTGAGATACTCGGGGCCATACTTAACGTGGACAAGAGAAGAACCCAAACAAATGAACTAGAGAACAAGAAAACTCATGACAAATAATAAGGCCTTATATCACATAGATGATGTGGGAAGATTATATCTGCAAAGAAAAGAAAGTGGAAGAGGTCTTGCCAGCATTCAAGACAGCGTTGATAAAACTAGGAGACTACATAAAAAAAAGTGCGGAGGAAGACGGATTACAGCCACCAGAAATAACATAGACAACTCAAGTATCAATAAAACAAAAATCACTGGAAAACAATAATGGGAAGAATAATAAATGTATAGACATTTCAAGTAACAAACAAGCGAAATCTCACACGAGAAGACCTAGATATGGCTAATAAACGGAAACCTTAAGAGAGAAACTGAATCTTTCTTACATCAGCACAAAACAACGCCATAAGGACTATGTCAAAGCGAGAATAGACAAGACATAAAAAAAATAGCAGATTATCTGTTGATAGAGACGAAACGATCAATCACGTAATAAGCGAATGCAGCAAAATAGCGCCAAGAGAGTGTAAGACTAGGCACGAGTAGGAGGGCAAGGTGATCCAATGGAAATTGTGCAAGAAGTTGAATTTAACCATACAAATTCATTCAGAAAAATGAGACGCACAAAATTCTCTGGGATTTTGAGATAAAGATGGATCACTAAATCTTGGCCAGATGTCCAGACCACGTAATAGTCAACAAAAAAAAAAGAAAAAGAAAAACTGCCGAATAGTGGAAGTTACAGTTCCGACTGACCACTGGGCCAAACTGAAGTAAAGCGAAAAGAGAGATAAATACATGGAACTACAAGAGAATTGAAAAAATATGAAACATGAAAATTACGGTGATGCTAATTGTAATCGGCGTGCTCCCCGGCTTTTTAGCTGGGCCGTCTGGCATTCGTGCCGGATGGGTGCTCGAAACCAAGAGCAGACTCGGGGCCGAATAGGCCCCCAGTTTCGGCTGGGCAACCTTCGGGTGGGCGAGCTGCACTTTTGTCCCCTTTGTACGGCACTAGACCAAGCGTCTAGTTTAAGCCGTAAACTGGCATACGTGCCCGGACCCACATTTGGGTTCGTGAAACTGCTTGCCTCATCAGGCTCACATTGCACTAAGTGAGCCGATGAGCAGCACTGACAAGCAGGGTTCGAGTCTCGGCTCGTTCCCGACCTTCCCCTCCCCTTTATCCCCACTTTAATTGGCCTTCGGGCTTTTGACCTTGTGTCAAGTCGTGTCTGGTGGGAGGCAGCGACAAATATCGGTGTGCTCAGTACAGTTACCAAAGGATTGGTACAGGAACTGGAGGAAAGAGAAATAAATGTTATATTGTCATCTGCTGATTCATGCAGAAATATACATATATATGCTGGATACATACCGACGCAATGATAAAGACGCAGGAAGACTTCTTTAACAAAATATTTACTTCTCACTTTATTGCAAGGGTTCGAAAAGGTTGTGTGGGGTTTCACTGCGAGAGGGAGCTGGAGATCGAACATAACTGTAATATTTTGACCTCAAAACTTATGGCCGTCAACGTTGTGTCTTTCTCGTTCTTCTGATGCTCAACCGGAGCCCTGGGGTCCACTCTGCTGGGTGCTGGCTTTCTTTACTGCATCTTATCAGCAACTTCTCTGTACTCCAATTCACCAGGGCTTCCCGAGAGCCCCTTTGGCCGGGTGTGGCTTTTCTTACCACATCTTCGCTCCAATTCCGTCCGATCTTCAACTCAACTGGCCTCAACTTCCGTCTTGACTGCGTTATATAATAGTTCAACGCCTACACGATCGCCCACTCTATCTTTGAAATCGAATGTCTAATCGTCATCAAGCGGAAATAACTGTCATGCAGTTCAGAGGTCACTCTCTTCCGGTGCATCACTCTGTAGTGGCACAGTGGGACCTTCACCTTGTCCCATATTGTCAGCCTTAATCCGCTCACGCGATCCCTTTCGATTACTGGCTATTAGAATGTGTCACTTCCTTCCGGTGCATCACCTTGGTATAGCATTTTTGGGCCGGGTCGAAGGTCAAAATATTACATAAGAAGATGAGTGGACACCATCCAAACGAGAGTATTATTAAGGTCGGCCAGAATAGTTTTAAAAAAAGTCCTTGAGGTTTGAGGAAACGTGCAGTCACTCAGTCTCAAGAGGAAAACCATTAGCTAACACTGGTGTGAAAAACTCTCAAATGAGTAAAATAATAAAAATAGTCGCACAAAACAACGTCATAAATACCAACTATGTGAAAGCAAAAATAGACAAAACACAACAATATAGTAAGTGTAAGTTTTGTGGTGCTGGAGGTGAAACGATAAATCATATAAAATGCAAAAAAAACAACACTTTGCAGAACTTCTTATCTCCTGTAGAATACGCCGACTGCATGTCGGCAGAGGGGAAATACTCCTCTGGCAAGTGTCTTGGATATGGCATGAGATCATCTGATGTTTAGGCTCCTGTTCTGGAGCTTTGGAGAAAATAGAGTACTAATTCATAGTCATTAGTCCCAGGTCCACACTGACCCAGAGTGGTAGTACCTGTTAGTGTTTTATTTTGGGGTCAAGTAGAAATGTTTAACCACTTAACAACACTCAAACAAATGACTGTTAAATTGAATTGTAAGTATGCAAGTAAAAAGATTAGAGTTAGAAAGCAATACTTGAAACCATTTAACTGGGTGTAAACAAATGAGCTCGTTTACAAATTATATACAATTAATATATATGCATAAAAAGGATTTGACATTAAATTACCAACGAGGGTTGATATGCCATGAAACTCAACCAACCAACCTAAATAATATCAATATAATTTCTGTTATTTATATTTATGTGTGTGTGTGTGTGTGTGTGTGTGTGTGTGTGTGTGTGTGTGTGTGTGTGTGTTTACCTGCTTGTAACCGAACAATAAGACGGTATATCACAGAAAGATGTTTTTATAAAGCATAGTACTTAAAATGCACTTTGAGATGAAGACTGTTTCCAGTTAATTTTCCAATAGAGCAACAATTTGGTAGGGGCTTCATACACGGTAAATCTCATTCTTTAATCATGGAAAGTTTTCTATATAATACTGATATATATAAAAAGATAAAGGGAATTTTCAATTTTTTTGGAATAGAAACACTAATATCATTAGGGTTAGGTTACAACAGGTAATCAACGTTTTCACGGGATATTTACTTTAATAATCATAATAATAGTCTGAGCTTATATGAATTACAATATAAAAATGCACTTTGCGAAACTGTTCATCTCTTGAAGGGCGTACCCTCAATGTAACTGAAAAATATCACCTAGAAGAGGCGAACAAATGGAATATGCACAACCCAGCATCTGTCCTAGAGAATGACACACATAAACACCAATGAGACTTTTGCATACAAACAGATCACCTAATCTCGGCCAGAAGACAAGAGCTTATAGTAATCAACAACAAAAAAGAGAACTTTCAAAAATGAGGACTTTGATGTCCCAGTCGACCCCAGAATAAAATTGAAGGAAAGTAAAAAGGATAACTACCTCAACCTTGCGAGGGAATTGAAAAAATTATGGGAAATGAAGGTGACTATTATACCAATCATGATTGGTGCTTTTGGTACAGTCCCCAAAGGATTATTAAATGGACTTGGAGGTCTTGGAGGTTGGAGGATGAGTGAAGACCACTCAAACTACAGCATTGTTGAGAACGGCCAGAATACTGAGAAGAGTCCTGAAGACTTGAGGAGACTTGCTGTTACTCAAACTCCAGTGAAAGACCATCAGCTAACGCTGGTATGAAAATCTTGCAAGGAGTAATATAGAAATAATGAAAAACTCTCAAATGAGTAAATAATATTAATAATACAAGACTGAGAGCAATGAGGTGAAAAAGGTGATCGACTGGAAATTATGCAAAAGATGAAAACTTAACCGTACCGACAAAAGATGTAGGCGGGAACCAGATTTTCTTCTAGATAACTCAACTAATAAAATTCAGTGAGATTTAAGTATATATACTGCTCAAACGAGTCCACAAGGAATACTTTCAATCTGACCCAGAAGATCAAACTTACAATTACTTAAGAATTACTCAATGGAGGATTATGTTGTTACACTAGACTGTAGATTGAAAAGAAAAGAAAACAAAAAGTTAAACAAATATCAAGATCTTGCCAGAGAACAGAAAAAGCTGCGGAGAATAAAAAAGTATCTGTGACACAAAATGTGCATCTAGAATAGTGTAGAAGTGCTTGGAAGAAAGACTGGAAGAATTGGAGATCAGAGGAAGAATTGATACCATTCAGACCGCAGCAATGTTAAAATTAGCCAGAATACGTCGAAGTCTTGGAGTATTGATGGATTTGGTTTCATTTGGTTTTATGGTATATCAACGATTGTTGGTTATTCAATGCCAAATCCTGTTTTCCATATATATCAAATATATTATTTGTAAACACATTTTGTAGATACACCTAATTAGATGAGCAAACAGTTCTATTTCTAACAATTCAGTTCTGCATAAGTCATTTTTTGGCATAAATTGTAAATGTCAAACAGTTCTATTTGAC
>OY757923.1:72537931-72552931 GCA_963585895.1 Sepioteuthis lessoniana | reverse complement strand
CTCTTGTCCCTGGGCAGGGGTTTTTTGGTTTTTTTCTGATACCGTGATTACTGGTAGATATTTGATTAGTAATATATATATATATATATATGTATAAGCAAAACAAATGTGATACATAAATGTTTAAATTTCCTTCGCTTACGCTGGTTTCCTCGTTGCTGAGTGGTAGAATCTTGGATTGGCGTTTCAGTTAGTCAGGTTTCGATCCCAACTTCGTTCTGATAGAACGAAACAGTCTGTATGTGGATGAATATATATATATATATATATATATATATATATATATATATATATATATATATATATATATGCAGGAAGGTAGTAAGATGGGTGGGTAGATTCCTATTTCTATACTCTAATCTGTTCTTTCATATGTATGTATGTAAAAATTGACACTTCCTATTTTTCTATCTTCGTCTCTTCTTATCTTAATCAGTCTATTTACATCCATCTCAGTATATTCATATCACTATAAGTCTATATATATATATATATATCAATCTATTTATCTATCTCTGCTAATCCCTTCCTATATCTGAATTTGTTTATCTATCTAATTTGCTCTTCCTGTATGTTGACATCGGTTTTTATCTCTCTCTCTCTCTCTCTCTCTCTCTCTCTAATTATATATATCACTCTCTTTCTCTCTAATTATATTTCGCTCTCTTTCTCTCTAATTATATTTCGCTCTCTCTCCCAGCCTATTATTCAATGAAGTCTCGTTTATTTTTTCTATCTGTTAATCATTATTTCTATCTTTGTCGAGTAAATCTTTTAGAATATTTTCTCTTCCATTTGATCAAATCTCGCCATTTATCATTATATTGAGTCTATCGGAAAATAAAACAAAGTACAGGACTGAACACAATATTGATTTATTTGCGGTATTTTTGTCTTGATTTTTTTTATCAAATCAAATATCATACTTACTATCACTTGCCTGCACTGACGACAGCAATACGTCAGACGCTCAAAAGTCGTATTATGTTAAAAATGAAGCTTTTTATGTAAGCGTTAATATCAAAACTATTATACAAATATATTGTAGGTTTTTTTCGTTTCAACGTTTGCATCTTTTGTGACACGGCTAATACAACGACCAGAAATATAAATGCATCGTCCAGTTTGAAAGAAATCAGTTTAATTTTTACAGATATTGGATATGGTTTATTAACTAATGAGTCTGAATATTTGAAAAAAATTCATTACCAACCTCATTACTAATTAACTTTATCTCTTCCAAAACTGTTCCTTTAAAAACTACACATCAACTGAAACGTTGTTCTCGCACCTTAAAACGGTTCTGGAAGTCCCTAACGGACACTGTCATCCATTAACAGTCATCCAAGACCAGTTGCATATTCCGGTTATGACACAAAACTGCATCCGGTGGTGAGACGGCAATTCCGAAGCTCTGAGAATGTAAAACCACGTTGACATTACTCCTAGAATCACTCTGACCTTATCTGATAGGGCTCCATCTATATTTCTGTTTGAGATAAAAATTTTAAAAGGCTTTGAATTACATTTATATCCTGACTTTTAAACATTTGAAGTTGCAACTAAATATGAAGTGTTTATCTGTTTAAATGAATTCGAAGATTCATTTTTCACCGTATATTTAATGTGATAAATGTACCGCCTACGTAAAAACAAATGAATTAGTTTAATATCTACACAAAAGTTGGAAGAGGTCTTGTTCTCAAGTAATGGGACTGGTTGTTTAAAATTTTTCATTATCAACTTACTTAGAAATTAACTTTAGCTTCTTCAATTGTTCGATTTGGAAGCCACGCACTGACAAAGACGTTATTTCCTCATGACCTGGTATGTGTTTTCAACAGTTCCAAAATGGTGACCATCGGGCTGGATTTCGATTTGGGAGGTTGAAAGAAGTAAAATAAGGACGCTGTAGTACCATATGAATAATTCTTTTGGTCTAAACTTGTTGGATATAAATTTACCTTCAGAAGACTATGTACACTTGTTAAAAGTTTATTTCACATATCTCTCTCTCTCTTTGTTCATATTTATCTATTATCTCAGCTAATACCTTCTTCTTCTTCTTCTCTTTCTTACACACACACACACACACACACACACACATATATATATATATATATATGTATGATTTCTAATTTTCTTGTATTTTAACCAATACTCACACACACACACACACACTCACACACACACATATATATATATATATATATGTGTGTGTGTGTGTGTGGTGTGTGTGTGTGTGTGTGTGTGTGTGTGTGTGTGTGTGTGTGTGTGTGTGTGTGTGTGTGTGTGTTCTTCAAATCCAGTAAATCTGGAGTCGAGAAGAATTCCGTCAGGACAAGTAAATTATTCAAATTTCAAATATTTAAATATTCCTGGTAAAGAGCTCAATGTAAATAAATTCGCAGAGCAAATGATATTATTTCGAGAAAAAACAATATTCGATTACATTAGGATAATAGATTTATTTCCATCCTGTAAAGAGCATTTATGTGAATCAAAGACTCCAAAATAATTTTTAACAGGACTTCATCAGATCCAACAAGAATTTTTTTTTTTAATTTTCTTCTATTTAGCTCTCTCTGTGTATTCATATCTATCTAGCTATCTCCCTCTCAGTTTCTCCTATCTGCCTCTCAATCCATCCATTATTTCAGCTAATACTTCATTATATATATATATATATATATATATATATATATATATATATATATATATATCACATTCTGCGTAGATGTAGCACTGTGTCCTTTTATCTATCTATCTATCTGCATTTGTTTCATTAAAACATTTATTTGGAAGAGTAATTAATCTTGAGCTTCATTTTTGTAAGATACCTTCCCAAATATATTTAGAGAGATTTTTCAACTGAATGTGAATTCTGAGAAACAAAAGTGAAATGAATATTTTCTCACGTGTTCAAAAGCAACATTGATCAGCAAGTTTTCTCTGATGGTAGGCACCCTCAAAAATAAAAGGGAAATGGTGTCATTACATTCTGGACCAACTCCGTTTGGTGATTCAACTTTAAAATGTACCAATGGCTCAAAGACCCTTTTGCTCGGAAAATATTTGACAATCTAACACTCTTTTGGTTTCATCTTTTTTTCGCTTTTTTTCATTTTTTGCTACCGACACTCCCTCATTTTGTCATAATGTATTTTTAAACTTTCGGTGCATTCCCGGGATATATATTCTTCACCGACCGTTTACCTAGTTCACAAGATTATTGTTTACCATTTATCTTTTAATGTGCTGTGATAATTCGTACCGGTTGATTCCCTTAAGTTTATCCTCAGTTTTTTTTATATAAACCTTTGTTGCGTTATTTGATGACAAAGCTTTTTTTGTTAGTAAATCTATAGTTTTATTCATGTATATAGGCAACCACCTCCACCACAAGCTGAATTCGACAAAAAGTCAATTTTTTAACCGAGTACAACTGGTTTGAACTCTGAGTTTCCTATCTAAACCGATTGCCACAGCAAGACTAAAGACCTATATTTGCCCTACGATATAAGCCGAGGTGAAGAAAAAGAATACCTTTCCCAAGGCACAAGCCAAAATCCAAACTGTCTCATCAAGGATTCGAACTCGAGTCACGGGGTCCATTTCCTACGCTAATAACAGTTACAAAACGAGTGATCCCCACAAATAGTTTGAAGTTACTAATAATTTTTTAAATCTTTTTAAACTGATAAACACTTTATAATTATTGGCAGTATTACTCTTTAAAAAATCTATTAATTAATGTAATTCACGGTGATTTTAAACGGGTAAACACTTCACACTAAGCTGCAATATCAACGTTTTAAGAGCCAATTTATCAATGTAGTTTACAACCATTTTAGAAAGGAGACTCTGTGGTGTAATGGCTGAACCACGGCCTCAAAGGAAGTGAGTTAAAACTTCAGTCAAGCTTTTACGTTCATTTCTAAACTTAAAACCTTAGGAAAGGTATTGAACCCCCCCCCAATCCCTCAAGATATTGGTTAGATAGTTCCACTACTGTTCTTCTACAAAGACTAGTTTGGAATTTAATAACCCAAGAAGGTTCATCTGCTATTCAGAAAAAAAAAATCAGTTATTTTTAAACATGTACATACTTAATACTTACTTGCAATACTAATTTTTTATAAAAAAAATTTGGTTCAAAATAATTTTAAACGTTATCTTATACAGACATGTTCGACTCACATATGAGTCTCTAAAAGGTACTACAATTTCGGGTCAGTGTCAGTGATAACCCGGGGGTAATGGCAACGGAGGAGTGGCACATTTTCAAGAGCTCCATAAGTTTAACCTCATCATTGGATGCAGTTTGGTCTCATACCCAGGACGTTCTTTTATGCTGGAGGTGTTACCCTTCAGTAGAGTATGCAGTCTGCCTATTCTCAATCCCTCTTTTATGACTGTGTATGGATTGACCGATCAGTAAGAAAAGTCTAGACTATGTTACTTGCCTATTCTCAATCCCTCTTATATGACTGTGTATGGATTGACCGATCAGTAAGAAAAGTCTAGACTATGTCACTTGCCTATTCTCAATCCCTCTTGTATGACTGTGTATGGATTGGCCGATCAGTAAGAAAAGTCTAGACTATGTTACTTGCCTATTCTCAGTCCCTCTTATATGACTGTGTATGGATTGACCGATCAGTAAGAAAAGTCTAGACTATGTCACTTGCCTATTCTCAATCCCTCTTATATGACTGTGTATGGATTGACCGATCAGTAAGAAAAGTCTAGACTATGTTACTTGCCTATTCTCAATCCCTCTTATATGACTGTGTATGGATTGACCGATCAGTAAGAAAAGTCTAGACTATGTTACTTGCCTATTCTCAATCCCTCTTATATGACTGTGTATGGATTGACCGATTAGTAAGAAAAGTCTAGAGTATGTCACTTTTAAAATAGTCACGATTTACATCACCTAATCAATCCAACTGTCTTCAATACTGAGCACAACCCAACAGCTTCGTTGTCTGATATTTTTGATGAAGAATACTTCAAAGTTTTCATTCGTTTAACAACGTGGCTCTTAAAAAATGCTTCAAATATCTTTAAACGCGCCATTGCTAATGAGGTTTGACGTCTCCACTATGCTTCTTATCAACAAAGAACGATGAGAATTTTATTAACGATAAGGAATGAAACAAAAATGATATAATTCACTGAGAGCCTCGCTTTCAGGAACTTGATAAACAAAACTGTCGTAAACAGGAGTTTTAAAAAGTGTCCACTTTTATCAATAAGTTACGAAATCAGACACAGGCATATTGCAAAATTCTAGGATGCATCAAAAATGTTATTACTTACTTGATCCCAATCTCAAAAAGCAACGATGAACAAACTACAATCATTATTCACGTCTATTTTCAACATCTTAGTATTGAGTTATTGGGTTCTGGTTGTATTTATTTGCATATGAAGGATTCAAATAAGAATAAAGAGAACCGATTATTAACTCTGACAAGACGCCGGTAGATTCTAAAAATTTTAACAAGTAAGAAAAAAAGAAATTCCTATTGAAGAAGAATCAATTTTACTTAGATGGAAGGTATGTCTAATAATTCTCTTAGATGTAAAATGTTGGAACGTTCGCAATTCAACCAAATGTCAGGAAATTCAGGCATTGATATTATTTAATAATAGTTGATAAAAAATAGTGATGTTAAAAGTCAATCAAAAACATAGACTATGAAGGACAAGAAGATTTTGATAATACTCAAGAGAGATGTAGATCTCCCATAACGAAAAAGATAAAGAAATTTCCAGAGAGAGAGATAAGTAGTTCAAAGAAATATAGAAAATTAAACAACATATAGAAGCTAAAGATCCACGAGGGCCATAAAACCTTTTTGTTTCAGGTGTTGTGATATTGAACAGTGATTGTATTTAATTTGCGTATGGAAGAATAGGATTTTAAAAAGAAGACATTGAACTACAGACTTTAAACAGAATAACTTACTTAACATCATAACACATTTTTCTTGGGCCTGTCTTAAAAGAGAGAGACATGGCATGACTTTGATAGTCAAAAGAGGAAAGAAAACACACTCTACACTATGAGCCGTTGCTCCCCACATCCCTACCAATAGCAGGTTTAAGGTGCAAACTACTCGACTTCACTCATCGAAAGCACTTTTTTAACAGCTTCTCTTCGAGTCTAGATCTCAACTACTTGGAATTCTCGAATTCTACGTTACTGCCTCTCGTGCCCTGTCGGCTGGGGCTGTAGAATACGCTGACTGCACCTCTACAGATGGGTAAGACCCCCACCCCCAACGAGTGTGCTGGATATGTCACTAGACAATCTGATGATGAAGCTCCATTGGGAAATGCGGATTACCCCTTCATTGCCATCGCTCCCAGGTCCACTCAAGCCCAGAATGGTAGCACTTAATAGGGTCCTATCTATGGGTCAAATTGAACAAAACAGCTAAAATGTATGGTTTGAAATAGAACTGTTTTTGAGATTGAAACTGCGTATTTATGCTGAACTGAATGGTCTGAAATAGAACTGTTTTTTAGATTGAAACTGTGTATTTATGCTGAACTGAATATTCTGAAATAGAAGTTTGACATTTAACTGTTTGAGAACAAAAATTATACTTATATTAAACTGCATTGTTTAAAATTTATTTCGGGGTTGAATGACCTGAAAAGGCTTGATACGCTGTAACATTAAACAATCAACCCAGCAACCAATCAATTCTGCTTCAGCGATTATGACGTTTGATCATTTACCAGTTAATTATCTTTCTGCAAATGCTTGATGCATCCATAATCCAATGTATCGAGGTTAGTGGACATTATGTCACAATGTATTTTAATATTTACTGTTACAATTCATTTGTAAATGTTTGATTATAATCTTAACTCTATTTTCAGTATTTGATAACATTTTTTTTTATTTGTCTATAATCATTCGCTTGCACACAGTTATGTGATATAAAGTGTTCTTATCAAATACAAATAATTTGCACGCAACCGTATCATTTCAAGTATTTTTATATGGAATAATGTATGCCCGTGGTGTAATAGTTATCGTCGTAGGAAATGGACACGGCGACACGAGTTCAAATCCTGGACGAGACTGATTGCATTTCACATAGCACTAATACTTTTGGGAAAGGTATGAATCCAATTATTCTCCATCCAGCTATGAGTAAATAGTAGGGCAGACTGGGTTCTTCTGCTTTGGAGAGGCAACTAGTCTAGGAGAAGGAAAATTATGAATGCAAACCTGTTAAACTCCGCTTAAAAATTGACCATGTGTCATATCCTGTCCGAGCGGAGGGGTTGGTAAATATGGATAAAGAATTTCTATCAATGACTAATAATTTATGCACAATTGTATAAAATAATTATTCCAATGTAATTTTAATCTTTTGTTTACTTACAGTTATATGGTTTTTAAAGAAGAAGAAGAAGAAGAAGAAGAAGAAGAAGAAGAAGAAGAAGAAGAAGAATCGGAATTTGGTATATATCTCTATTCAGAATGGAAGTCATTTTTACCTTCTGTTCGAAATCAAAATAAAATACGAATAAACAGTACACATATTTACGCCTAAAGCAGAGTCGATATATAAGAAACTGGAAAGAAGAAAAATATTACGAAACTGAAATTAACTGACGTTCTATTTCGCATCGGTCAGTTGATTATCGACGGAATTTGAAAGCATCCGCCAGATAATTTGTCTGTTCCCACGTCTGATGAAGTCCTGGAGGCGCTGTTAAAAGTAGAATCTTCGCTCAGTGTGAACTTACAACATAATCTCGATTTAGAACAAATTTAACACCGAAATGAAAATGAAACGGTGCGTACGACACCAGATTTGATGTACTGTAAAGACAAGATTAAGCCATCTGATTCATAATGCGCATCCTTGGGGTACTTGTTAAATTATGGGAACCAGTTTTTAGCTAAAGTTGCTATCAATATATTTTATAGCTTATGTTCAAAACGATGCTCTTTTATTATTATTACCGTTTTTTCACATCAGCTAACGCTGATGGTCTTCCACTGAAGTTTGAGTGACAGCAAGTCTCCTCTAATCGTCTCAATATTTTGGCCGTTCTCAATAATGCTGTAGTTAAGATGGTCTCCACTCATCCGCCAACTTCCAAGTCCTCCAGTCCCCTTAGTAATTCTTTAGTTACTGTACCAAAAGCACCAATTATAATTGGTGTTATTGTCACCTGCATGTTCCACAGTTTTTTTTGCAATTTCCGAGCAAGGTCGAGGTACTTTATTATTATCATTATTATTATTATTATTATTATTATTATTATTATTATTATTATTATTATTATTATCATACTGGTCCGGTATAATGAACACTTAAGTTTGGAATATAAATGAAAAAAGGAAAAACATCCAAATTTTACTTTTACAATTAAGAAAAAGATTTCATATTTGGTTTCGTTATAGTCATTATTTTGTTTTAAAGATTATATCGTCTAAATGCTTGCTCTCTAAAGCTAAACACTCCTAAATCCAAAGAAAACGTCTAGTAAAATGATTTCTTTCGAGTTTGGAAGTTGAATAAAAAAGCAACAATATATATATATATATATATATATATATATATATATATATATATATATATATATATATATATATAAGAATTAATATTTACCATTTTGTTTCGTTATTGACAACATTTTATTTCAAAGGTTATATCGCCCAAACGATTAATCTCAGAAGCTAAACATTCCTGAAACGTCATCGTTAAGTTCACTAGGGCTCATCTACAAGTTGTCTTTTGTATCATTGCAATTTCACTGGAAGTAAAATCTTTCAGTTCGTCTGATGTCAAAATTTAAAGACTTGGTTTGGTTTGGTTTCGTTTCGTTTTATGTCACATTAATCATTGTTGGTTATTTAATGACAAATACTGTTTTTACATATATATTAAATATAGGATTTGGAAACACTTTCTTGATACACACATTAAAATGATCAAACAGTTTTATTTCTAACAATTGAATTTAATATAAGTAAACAAAGTTTAATGGTTCCAATCATTACTATTTTTCATCAAAAATTCAATTAAATATATGTCATTTTTTACACACAGTTAAATGATTAGTTCTGCTTCTATGAATTCAGTGTAACATGTCATTTATTTTTATACAGTATAAATGTAAAACACTTCTATTTGACACATAAATAAGACTCTACCAAGAGCTACCACTGCAGACCAATGTGAACCTGGAAGCGATGGCAACGTAGTCTGCATTCCTCAAAGCTCCGGCATTACAGGAGCTTCAGCATTAGATTCTATAGGACACTTGGTGGGTTGGGGGTCTTACTCTTCTGCAGAGATACAGTAGGTGTACTCTACAGCCCCAGCCAACAGAGTCAGTTTAAAGACGTGAGCCTTTGGGATACCCAGAAGATGTTATCAGAAAGGTGAACAAGCCGGCCACATGATGTCATCACGTATTGACATCCTGTACGGAAAGCATAGAATACGTCTTCATTACCTCAAATGAGGTGCCCTGTTTATGATATTAAACAATGTTGATGCTCCTGTCCTGGGTAAAAAAGAATAGACCTTTGTTCATCTTTACTTCAAGGTCGTCTCTGGTTCGGAGTGGTTGTCACCTTTTAGGGAACCCACTAGACGTCCATTAAATTTGGTTGAAAATTATGAATATTAGAGAAGAATTGGTGAAATGACATGTGCAAATTATTTGTTGAAAATTGTTACTTGAAACTATAATTATTACTAGTCATAGTTACTGAAAGCTTTAATTGCTTTAAAAGAGAAGAGACATTAAACAAGGGTTGACATATTCTGAAACGAATCACTCAATCAGTTGATTTATAGAAATGCAATTCAAAGGGAACTTCGGACCAAAATGAAAATTTAATTGGCAAAAAAAAAGTTTGAATATAAGTATAGTAACAATTATCATTTTGACTAATCAGTGTAGAATTTTGATATGTAACAAATATTGCAAAATAAAAAAATCAATAGAGAAAAGGAAATCAAAACTTCGTGGAAAGTAAAACGAAACCATTTATTCAATCTAAGGGTCTTGTTTTATTTTGTTTGTTTTTTTCTCACACACATTCTTATTCTTGCTACGCCCTATGATCTTCCTTGGTCGTATATTAAAGTGTTTTTGGATTTTGAGGTGAAGGCAAGCACCATTTTTGTTGAGAAAGAATAACCATGTTGTTTTTGTAGGTTATTTTTCCTCTGCTGTTGCAGCTGTCTTCGTCATGTGTCAGAATCACGTGATTGATCGTAAGCCCAGATGGTGTCTCTTTTTGGCGGGGAAAAATTCCGCATCAACTCAGAGGGAAGCAACTGTCAATCTTCACACTCAAGAGACTGTGCACAGCGCCATCTTGGCAAAACAGGAATAAACAAAATGTTTCTGCTTATTTCGCAGCATTTTTTTCTTTTATTTGTTGATATTTTTTGTTTCTGTACTTGAAGGATGGAAGTGCAATGGGCCAAATTGGTAACGACACGTAAAATAGAATCGGCGGTTCGAGTTCAAATTCTGGCTGACACAGTTGTGCAAATTCTCCTGGATTAGACACGAGACTCAATTCTCCATCTTTGATTAGTGACCAATTCAGAAAAGGAAAAATCAAATTCAAAAATAGTGTGTAGGAATATGTGGTCAGTAACTCCATCCCATAAAACCCCCTTGTTGATAAAGCCACATCACGATAAACGATGTTGTGCTACAGCAATCCTACGCTCCACAAGGGATCTATGGGCTTCATTGAGACTCAAACCCTCCACCACGACGTGCGACACTCGGTCAACTTTTAAAAGAGAATCCAGTTGGTTTGAATTCAGAATTTTTCTTCTTTACCAATGAAAAAAGCTAGTCTATCCTATAATTTACTCCTCGCGACAAAGTAAAACACAAATAGTTTCGTCCAGGACTTGAACTCGGATCACCGGTTCCATTTCAACACTGAAAACTATTACGCTATCTTAGTTGTAGATGTAATAGTAGGTCATTGGCTAATTGATTTTAAAGCATATCAATCTTGCTAAAATCAGTTTTACATTTAAGATTTTCAATTAAATACGGAACAAAATTAGTTTTCTGTCATTTACACACACACACACATATATATATATAGGTAGCCTCGTCTACGGTCACCAACTTTAATTTATATATAATATATACCCTCTGCACGAGAAGGATGCGACACAAGGCCAATTTTAAGCGGTTTTAATTAGGAGTTTTCCTTCTGCCATATCAAAGTTAAAGATGCGAACGAAAACTCTCAATTAAAACCTGTTAAACGTTGCTTAAAACTGCCCTACTATTTACCCATAGCTGGAGAAAAAAGGATTCGATTCATACCTTTTTCAAGTATATTAGCGCAATGTGAAATGCAAATAGTCTCGTACAGGAATTGAACTCGACTCACCGCATCCATTTCCCACGGCGGTAGTTATCACATCATAAACGCTTCTCTCTCTCCTTTTACATATATTTATATGTGTGTGTGTGTGTGTGTGTGCACTCGTGGATGGCCGCCGTCATTAGAAAAGGACAGGGCGAACCGAAATCAAATCCTCTAAGATACTGTTTGCATTCTACATAGCGCTGGTAACATTGGTAAATACAAGTATTCTCCCATCAGTAAGTCCTTTAATCTTGTTATTGAGTCCTTTAACCTTGTTATTCCAATTGGTCGATGAGGACGAAAACTCTGAATTTAAACCTGTTAAATTTCGTTTAAAACTGCTTCTGTATCTTATCCAGCTCATGGGTCAATTTTACCTTTCCAGTATTTCATAAAGTAAAAATAAAATAAAACAAAAACCTCTAAAAATAGTAGAAATTTTCAAGGGAAAAGAAGGAAGTTGTAGCATCTGAAGGTGCCAATGAAATTACCAAAGAACTTGACAAAGAGACTTTGGACACTGCAAAGAAATGGAAACATCCATTCCATATTACTACTGAGATCAGCTAGAATACCAACAAGAGTCTTAGTGTTGAGTATACTTGCTGTTACTCAGGCATCTATGAAAACCCGCAGTTATTTCTAGTTTAGTTTGGTTAGGTTTTATGGCATATCAACCATTGTAGGATATCTTATGCCAAATCCTGTTAATACGTTTATATTAAATATATGTGTGATTTTTTAACACATTTTGTAGATAACATTCTTAAACAAACCTGAGCTCTTTGTTGCACACAGTTAAATGGTTTCAAGTATTGCTATACAACAGTCACAATTTAACAGCAGTCATTTTTTTGCACACATAGGTTGTTCTATTTGACCAATAGATAGGACCCGATCATTTGCTACCACTCCAGGTCAGAGTGGAACTGGGAGCAATGTCAATGAAGGAGTACTCTACATGCCCCAAATCTTCAAGACTCGATCCTTGCCATCAGACTGTTTAATGTCATATCGAGGACACTCGTTGGTGGGGGTCTTACTCTTCTGCAGATATGCAGTCAGTGTATTCTACAGCCCTGGTCAACTAGGTTGAGTTACTTCACTTATGAAAAGCTTGCTGGGACATTGCACTAGATATCACCTGGACATAATGAAGACGGAGAAATTTATGAAAAAAAACTTTCTTATTTTAGCAGTACAAACTAATGCCAAAGGGATCAAAGCAAAAATTGGTGATGCGTCAAAAATTGGTAATGCAGGTTAATATCATGATAGAGAAGAAAAAATGATCCTATTAGTGAATACAGCAAACTAGCACCAAAATATTTACGAACCAGAATGAATGAGTGTAAAAGGTTAGAATAGTGCAAGAATTTTCATAATCAATTTTTACAAAATATTGAAAAAAAACAGCAGGATAATATATCATTATATTTCTAAATTACTTGAAGTTTACTAGTGTGTGTGTGTGTGTGTGTGTGTGTGTGTGTGTGTGTGTGTGTGTGTGTGTGTGTGTGTGTGTTTGAATAAATATAAATGTTATAAATCTAAGCCAAACCCTTTCTTATTAAAAAGAAAATATTTAAAACTTCTGCTTAGTTACTTCCTTTTCGTTGTTTTTCTTTCTTTTTTCTTTTTTTCGATGAAATAAAGATTCGTAGAAATATTGTATACTAGGTGACTAAAATTTGATCACATTGACAAATGATAAATGGAAAAAACAGAATCTTTTCTGGTTAATAAGATACATAAAATTCACTGGGATTTCGAGATAAAATTAATTATCCAATCCTGGGTAGAATACAAGACATAGTTTTAGTTTTAAAAGAAGTTACTCCTCATGTGAATAACTTGCAAAATGTAAAGTAATCATATAAAAGAAAGTCCATTTACTTTAAAGCTTGGCTTCTGAATTAGATTTTTTTAAATAGAATTACGTTTGCAACTTCAGATGAGACTGATTCACAAAGAATTCGTTTGACGATAGAAATATTTTGTAAAGAATCCTATCATATGCCCAAGGGTTCAAACCTTGCAGACAGCACACAAACGATGCCCTTAACCTTTTTCTTCTTATATTTTGGAGACAGCAAATAAAGGATTGAAGTAAACGAAGACATGCAAAGATGAAACGAAATTTTAATTCTTCTTCATTGGCTGTTGTGCTATAATTGAAGACGGCAAGAGTGCTGCTGATGTTCTTTGAAAAAATCAAAATGTATGAGTGAAGGAAAAAGAAAAAGACTTTTTAGAAAGCAAAGACTAAAACTAGAAAAAGAGAAAATGAAAGAAAGAAACAAATCTTATTATAATCTAAATTATGTCTCTATGTAACCAAAACTACGTCACATTGTTTTTGTTTTTATTGAAGTCTCAATCATTAAGAAAAATTGTTTGAAATGATTATCATATACCAAGCTTTGCCAAGATATGACACACAAGCCTTAGCTTTCTTACAATACCTGCTTCTATCTAAATAGTCACCAATAGTGATTGATATCTATCCGACTTCCCACCTGGTCGGATTTGACACAAGGTGATTTATTGTGGCAGGAAGGGCACACTCGAATCTTGATTCGAGTGTGCCCGACCGTCATGATAAATGCTTAATCCCGTCGTCATTCTTCATTTTCAGGACATGTTTGATATAATTAGTAGTAATTTACTTAGCTTTTTGCTTAGATGTTGCACAAGGCCATATGAAAGGGGCACCTATTGAAACTTTAACTCACTCATGAAGATTGGCTAGACTATTTCGTCACCAAAGCCGCCCATGTTTGATAATTGGTACTGTTGGCCTTTCAATTGTATCTAAATATACAACTAAATTTATACAGTGACTAAGAAGGCTACTTAAATATTTGATTTTCATAAATATTTGTTTGGTATAATTGATTTCTTATGCTTGATTTTATCTGAATAAATATGACTAAAATATCTCGTCAATAAATTTTAAAAGAAATAACTAATTTTATTCTTTATTGTCTAATTTCGTTATATTGTTAAATTAGAAAAATTTAGCAACGAAAACAGGTGATGAAGGAACAACCGTTCAAAATAAGTCAAACATAATAATTTAATATTAAATGCGTAATATTAAATGTTATTTCTTATCATTTATTTTTCATTTTGGTTTTCCTAATATTAATACAATCATACAGAAAAAAGAGTAAAAGAATAAACTGATATTCAACAAAAAAAAAGAAGAAAAAACTATAAAAAAAGAAGCAACTAAGCAGAGGTTTTAAATATTTTCTTTTTAATAAGAAAGGGTTTGGCTTAGATTTATAAAATTTATATTTATTTAAACCCACACACACACACACACGTACGTACGTACGTAAACCTAACTAATTTAGAAATATATATATATATATATATATATATATATATATATATATATATATATATATATATATATAATATATATAATCCTGTTGTTGTTTTAAAATATTTTGCAAAAAAATGATTATGAAAATTAATTTTCTTTATTCATTTATTCAATCATTCATTGAGATTTATCTATGTAAGCATTATCTTATTTTAAATTAAGTAATAAAACAATCTATTGTTAAATTTTTTTTGGAAAAAGG
>OY757923.1:72499033-72537731 GCA_963585895.1 Sepioteuthis lessoniana | reverse complement strand
TATATATATATATATATATATATATATATATATATATATATATATATATATATATATATATATATATATATATATATATATATATATATATATATATATATATATATATATATATATATATATGAAGGTAGCAGAAAAAACATAGTCAAAATAGGTGAATATATTAGAATGTAAAGTTGACGTTAATGTTTCGGTTTCAGTAACCATCATCAGGACTTGGATATCAAAATAGTTCCCATAGCGATGGATGCTTCCTGAGATGACAGGAGCAAATGAGAAATATACAACGAAAAAATATATAAACGTGCATATATATATATATATATATATATATATATATATATTGCTCAGTCAGTGGTGGCTGTAAAATATACCGACTGCACCTCTGCAGAGGGGTAACCCCCACAATGAGTGTCCAAGATATGACACTATACAATCTGATGGTGAGGTTCCAGTGATGCTGGGGCTTTGGGGAATGTGGAGACCCTCTTCATTACCATTGTTCCCAGGTCCACTCTGATAGGGCCCTATCTGTACGTTTAATAGAACTAAGCTGTGTAATTATGCTAAACTGAATTGTTTGAATTACAACTCTTTGACTCAACTGAATAGCTTGAAATAGAAATGTTTTTGACAATTAAACTACGTTCTTATTCTAAACTGAATAGTTTAATATAGAAATGTTTTGACATTTAACTGTGTGTAAAATAATCTATACTTATACTGAACTGAAGTGGCTGAATTATAACTGTTTGAATAAACTGAATAGCTTGAAACAGAACTGTTTTGACAATTAAATTGTGTACTCATACTAAATTGAATTGTTTGAAATAGAACCGATTATTTGTATAAAAATGGATTTGGCGTTTTACAACTAACGTTGATATGCCTTAAAACCTAAACAATCAACCAACCAACCACACACACACACACACACACACACACACACACGCATATATATATATATATATATATATATATATATATAGGTAATATTTTAAACAAGTCAGAGCTCAATCGCTTACAGACAATTAGATGATTTCGATTATTGCTAGGTAGCACTTACAATTCAATTTAACATTAGTCATTTGTTTGCACACAGTTAAATTGTTTAACGGTTCTGTTAGACGCATGCAAGAGATTCAAACTGGTACTACCACAACGAGTAGAGTTGGGAATAATGTCAATATAGGGATTGCCACATTCCCCAAAACTCCTGGACAGAAACTTCACTATTAGAAGCAATTTAGTCTTATAGCTGGACGCTAGTTTGGGCGGGAATCTTCCCCACTCTGCAGATATTCAATTGGTGTATTCGGCATTACCAGCTAATTTGGCAGTCTAATTAAGAAAACAAAAGAAAAAAGTAAAGGAAAAAGAACAAAGAAATGTAGAGAGATAGAAAAAGATATATGGAATGAGAAAAGAAAAACTAAAAACTAAGAAAAGAACAGAAAAATCAAAAAAGTATTTAAAAAAAAACGCTAAGAAAAGCCGCAAAAGGAATGGGGAAATTAAAAGCGAAAGGTAAATAGGAAAAAGGAAGAAAAAAGTTAAAGGGAAAAGAAAACAGGAAAAAGGAAAGAGAAAAAAGAAAGGGAACCAGAAAGAATGAAAGAAAGAAAGGTAAATACAAGGATAAAAACTTGAATCGAGGAACAAAAACAAAAGAAAAATAAAGAGAAAATTAAAGAAATGAGTAAAGTACGAATTAGAGAACTGCAAAAGCAGAAAAAGTGAGACGTTTAACAGAAAAGTGGATAAAGGCATAAAAACACAGACCTACAGATAGATAAATAAACAGGCAGATAACCAAACAGGCAAACAAACAAACAGACAAGAATTTAAATAAAGGTATAAACAGTAGAGAAGACAAAAGTTTTTTAATCGAATATTTTAAGAGCACAAGAAAAGATACAAAACTTATAAAATGAATAAAACAAAAACAAAAAAATTAACCCAGAAACGAAACAAAATTCTGATTCCCTATTAGAAATAAAGGGTAACAGACAGTCTGAGTGGCATCAGAAAGCTAGCCAAACAGACAGACAGACAGATAAATGGACAAAGAGACCCTTGTTTGGTTAAAGCAGACTATGTTGAAGCACGTAACTTGAACTGACAGAAAGATATTTTGCAAGACGCTCCACCTAATTATGTAATCATTTTTTATCAATTCCCCAATACTCCTGTCTGCTCAGAGTAATACATAAATAGATGAATAAATAAAATACTCGTAGCCTAATATGCTTCTCACCACCCGCTATCCACCCTGAATGTATTAAGAGATTGCGGACCACCGACAGAGTGCTGTTAGCTGGTTTGCACGGAATTCGATATGAAATATCCGGGTATTTAGATAATTTCAGATAATCGGAAGCTGGAACATTGAAAACTGCCCCGAGCATAGTGGATAGATGATAAAAAGAAAACCGAATGAGAAAGGGACATATCTCACTGTCAGTACTCAGTAATAATTTCTCTTTTTTTTTTATAAACCCTTTGATGTCTTTTTTTTAAATGACGGGGTTATCATGCTGTCTTAAATAGTTTATTGTTATTTTTCTCTTTTTTTTTCTTTCTTTCTTATGCTTTTCTATTTCTATATCTTTTTGTTTTCGTTTCTTCAACATTCTTTCACTTTTTCTTTTTCTTAAAGTTATTTCTTCATTACTTCTCTTTCTTCTTTGGTGATCTTTCCTTCATTACATTTTCAGATTTTTTTTTCTTTCTTTAATGTGATAATACTTTATAATAATGATAATCTTTCTTTCTTTCTTTCTGTCTTTCTTTCTTTCTTTCTTTGCATTTGACTCAACCCTTTTTTCACCTCATTTATTAATTCTTTCTTTCTTTCTTACTTGCTTACTTTTTCCCTATCCTCTCATTATTTCTTCCCTTCTGCATTGATTTGCATTTTCTTTTTCTCTTGTTTTCACATTCATTCATAAATTATTTCTGTTATATGATCAATTTCGATCTTTTTTTTCTTTTTCTTCTTTCTTTCTTTAAAATTACCGTCTCCCTTTTTTCATATTTTCTTTCTTTCTTTCTTTCTTTCTTTTTCTACCACAAAATAATCTACTTTATTTATTTTTTAATTACTTTCTTTCCTTCAACATTATATTCTTTTTTTGTTTTTTTTTTACTTCCTCGAAATGATCTTCTTTATTTCTTTCGTAGGAATTTTTGAAAAATTTAACTATGTGCAAACAAATGCTCACAGGCTCATTTTAAAAAATGTTACGTACAAACTATTCACTTAAAAATCATCTAAGTAAAGAGGATTTGGCCTTAAATAAACATAAAGGGTTTATATGCCATTAAATCAAATAACCTCAATGGATTTCTTTCTTTCTTTCTTTCTTTCTTTCTTTTATTCATTCTTTATTTGATGTGATCATCTTTTCCTCTGATTTTCATTTCTTTCTTTCTTTCTTTTCTTTTCTTTTCTTTTCTTTTGTCCTCTCATTCTTTTATTCATTCTTTATTTGATGGAATCATCTTTTTCCTCTGATGTTCATTTCTTTCTTTCTTTCCCTTTTTCTTTCTTTCTTTCTTTGTTTACATTTCTTTCCCTCTTATTTTCTTTCCGTCTTTCTTTCTTTCTTTTTTTCTTTCTTTTTTTCTTTCTTTTTCCTATTTTAACTTGTTTTTCTTTTTTATGTTCACCCTATCAAGTTCATTATAAACTAGTCTCTCCTTCTCCGAATTGGTATCATTACTAGACGTACGCTTTAGGATTATTATTTTGTAAAATATTTATTTCTTCCGTAAACTGAAACTACGTAGTGCAAATCCTCGGATAAGGAGGACATATATATGTATGTTCTATACGACAACTGCAAGCAGGTTTCTTTTCATTTCAAATGATAAATTTCTTCTAACATATTTCATTGAGATAGAGTCGAACTTACCATAGATGAGTTTGATTTAGTCGACAAATATTAGAACTTAGCTTAATTCTTTAGTAAATTTTAATGTTTTAATCACATTTGATTAAATTAAGTTTTAATTTGGAAAAAGAAAAAAGAAATGTCCGATTTTTTTTCTTTTGAAAATGCTGTATGTATAATCATTACTTAAGCAGGGATTTTTAAGAAGCTTCAGCTATTTTAAAACTTTTTGAAAAGACAAAAAGGGACACATGTTAAAAAATTTATTCAAAGAATTTTTCTTTTATAGTCCTAACACTAGGCTAGGCGCCTGGAACATTTTAGCATTAAATTCATTCGGATGATATAATTTGACAATAAGGTGAATAAAATTGGTACTCGGTGAGAAGAAAGATCATTCACCATGAACAAAAGCGTTTCCCCATCAAAAACACAGATTCAATTTCTCAGAGATGTTTTATTACCTATTATTACTATTTTACTCCACGCAAGTTTTTCATACCAGCTCTTACTGATTGTTTTTTCTTTGAGTTGAAATAATAGCAAGTCTCCAAGACTCTTCTACATATCCTAACAAATTTTTGTATTGCTGTGTTGTCTGTATGGTTTCAATTCTTCCGTTTATTTCCAGTTCATCTAATCTTCTAATCCTTGGAAACTATTCAAAAGATCCCAGCTACAAATGGTATCACTGTCACCATTTTCCGCTTTTTAGCACAAGCCAGGTCCAGGTATTTGTACAATTTTTCGCCTTCATTCTGTTGTCTATTAGCATGGAAATATCGACTTGATGACAAGTTTTTTTAAAACTTTTATTTATCAGAACTTGTCTAGTTTGCTGGTGCAGATTGGGGGATCTGTTTGTATTTCAAAATCCTATAGAATTTTATGTCTCATTTTTTTGGCAAGATTCTAGTTTTTGCATATACTATTTGTAAATATGATGAAATTTCAGTTTCTTGAACAATTCCCCGTGGATGAATTTTCCTTACACTGTCATGCCAGTTCTTATACTCCTTTTGTGATAGTGTGCTAATACGTTTAGCAACGTTTTTTCACCAGTTGTATGTCATAGCCTTCACTGATGCTCTCGTCAGTATTCTAACCGGTCCCTGAATTGCTGTGATTTGAAGATGTTTAGTTCTTCCTTGTAGTTTTAGATTTCCCATTTTTTCCCATGTTCTTCAATGTGCTTGAAAGGGTTCCAACTGTGTTTATTATTACTGTCACATTCATGTTCCCCAATTTTGTATTTCTCGGGCAATTTCAAAGTATTTAGCAACTTTTTTTCTTTCTTTTTTTTTTTTTTTTGCTTTCCTTTAACTCTGTGAGCAGTTATTGCTATTTTATCCCTTGCGAGTTATTCACCCTTGTTTTCACAAGTAGTTTTCACCGAAATCTGAATAATAGCAAGTCTCCTCAGTTCTGCTGAAGTCTTCCAAGGATTAAAACTGATCTAAACAGTGCTGGATAGTTTTAATTCTTCTTCAGATCTCCAATTTCCCGCTCTCTTTTACGGGCCTTTGGAGACCGTTCCAAGGGTTCCAACTTCAATAGGTATCACAACCACCTTTCTGGCAAGGCCAGGTATTTGTCCATTATTTCGCTTTCTTTTATTTTCACTTAATGGTCAGCTGGAATTGCAAAAAATACTTCTTTTTTCTATTTAATTAACGCTAGGTCTGGTTTTCTGGCCGAGATTGGGTGATCCGTTTCAATCCCTTAGTTCCAGTGAATCATATGGAACCCATAAAGATTCTAGTTTGTGCATGTACCACTTATCTGTATGTTCAAATGTTAGTCTCTTGCACTCTTCCATGCTGATCACCTTTCCTACCCAGTCATGCACATTACTTTAATACAAGTTTGCTGCATATACTTTTTATATGGCTAACTGTTTTTATTACCCTCACCTTATAACCTATACTTACGTATCATCAATTTTTGCTTTGATATAATTCGTTCATAAGGCATTAGTTTGTACTGATTCAGTTTTTCTTTTGGGGTTTCTTTTTCTTAACTATGTTCAAGCTATCATGAGTGCAATTTAGTTAGTTTTTTACTTAAAATATCCATTTTTCTTCCCATTTTTGTTTTCTAGATTTTTATTACTGTTTTTCTGTTTATCTTAAGTTATTTCATTAATATTGCTATTACTGGCCATTGTAACTACACTTTCTTTCTTTGATAATTTTTGTATATTTGTCGACTCCCTGAATTGCAACATCTACGTAATCCTTAATGCTGCAAAGTCCTCTTCTTCCTTCTTTCCATGAAACAGAATCTCTCGAATGTTAAAGCTTTGTACATCACTATTATTTTTATTATTCACTGGTCAATTTGTCTAAGTTCCACCCTTAAAATAATTGTCCAGTGTGTTTCATAATCTCTCTCGCTTGATGCCTGGGTACGAAGAAAACGAGGGACGAAGGCCTAATGCATCACCATTATTATTAGTAAGCGAGTTCAAACTCCAGTCGCGCTATTACGTTCACTTTCGGACAAAAACCTTTGGGAAATGAACCCCTTTATCCTCGCAGCTCTGGGTTAAATTGTACCACGATTGTTCTTCTAGAAGGATGAATCTGGCATTAAATAACCAAGAACGTTTGATATGCCATTAAACACCGAAACCGGTTTGTCTTCGAGATATTAATTCAACTTTCCAATTTTTCAAAGCTTTTGTGATAAAGTTTCCGGTTGGTTCTGAGACTGTAGGCATTTTCTGATATTCTGTTATCCATGCTCATTATCATCATCATTATTATTCATAAACGAAAGATTTTTTTGTATTTTACCCAACTATCAATAACTTTCTTTCAGATGAGCAATTTTAAAGTGTTAGTTTATTGTATCAACGAAACGACGGGTCTATCATTGTAAGCGCATAGTACCGGGATACGATTCGATAAATTACGAGAGAAAAGTCTGTAGCTAAAAGAAAGACGAAATTGACAAAGTTCAACATCTCGTCTAGTGGGTTAGGTGTAAAAGGTTATGCTTCATCAAACACACCCGACCTGATCTTGCCGGAGTCAATAATGATCGGACATGTAAGTGATGATGGGAGTTGCTCGGATGGTGTCACCCACCCGAGGCAGAAGTGAGAGTAGTGCCTTCTGTGAACCACAATAAGAGAGGAGGTATTTCTTGATTCTCTCTCTCTCTCTCTCTCTCTCTCTCTCTCTCTCTCTCTCTCTCTCTTTCTGACTAGGGTACGATAAAAATGAGGAACGAAGATACGAGAAGAATCCTCTTACTAGAAATCGAAGACGCTGATCAGCTTTGTTCTCGTTATTCGTTTCCATGAACTGAGAGAATAAAGCAATGAACGTCTTAATGCTTGTGGTGAGTGATGCTTTTGTTTTCCTTTCCTCACTCCAACAATTAGCCATATTTGACATAGCAGTCATCGGTAATGATGTTACATGTTCTTGAGAAAAATCCTGCTAGTTTCTGTGCAATAATACTTTGTTTAACAAAATGTCCTTCAGGGTATTATTTTTATCACAGGAATCAACTTCGATTATAAAAGCATTTTATGGTGACTTAAAGTTTTAACGCTTTTAATTCGAGCGGTCAGTATCGTATACCTGGACAACCTGAGCTTTAACCGAAGAATCTGAATGCAAAAATCAGGCATTGAAGTAACACATTACAACATTTAACATTTTAAGCTATTGCTTATCCAGGATCTCTTGGTGAAGACACCACCAGAAGTGGAGAGTTCAAGGTTATAATTGGTAAGTATCGTTTTCGAAATTTGTTTTAACAGGAAAATGTGGCACTAAGAGATACCAAGTTAGGAATATGCGACAGTGAAAGGATTATGATATTTTCTAACCTGAATGTTTGCCACAAGGCGTTCATTTTTGTTCTGTTTCGTTTATTTATCGGTTATTTAATACCAAACTTTGATACATTTGTAAATGTTTGATTATAATCCTAACTATTTATACTTTCAACGTTCTATTTCAATCATTCAAACGTACATTTTTATTATATTAATGATCATTTGTTTACATAGTAATTTGATATCATGTATTCCAATCTAATACAAATAATGTACACACAAATTTCATCATCATCATCATCATGTCGCGCTGGTAGCACGGATATCCCTGACCCTCTCTCGCCACTCCTCCCTATCGTTCATCGCCTAGGGTAGGTCTTCAGGACAACATCCCGTATCCTCACATAGCTGCTAAGATCAATACATAAGGTTATTATGGTTTCAAGTAACTATTCCTATTTAATAATTGTTATTTGTTTGCACATAGTTATGTGGTTTCATGGTGTAGGGTATTTGGTTTAATGGTGTATCAACCTTTTATAGTTATTTAATGACAAATCGTATATATATATATATATATATATATATATATATATATATATATATATTGTAAGTAAATAGTTTGTAGTTTGCGCGCGGATGGTTTCAAGTATTACAATTTTTGCGCACATTTGAATGGTTTCAAGTATTGTTATGTAATACTAATAATTTTGAAAAAATATTTATCATTTGTTTGCACACAGTGAAGTGATTTTAAGTATTGCTAACACTAGTAGTATTATTTGCACACAATTAAAGGGTTTCAATTACCCAGTCAGCTAGGACTGTAGAATACACAGACTACATCCGTGCAGAGGGGTAAGACCCCCACAACGAGTATCCTGGATATAACACTAAACAATCTGATGGTGAGGTTCCAGTAATGCTGGAGCTTTGGGGAATGCGAAGTAGCCCTTCATTGCCATCGCTCTCAGGTCCATTCTGGCCTGGAGTGGTAGCACTTGATAGAATCCTATCTATGGGTCAAATAGAACTAAACTGTATACTTATGCTGAACTAAATTGATAGAACTGTTTTGGTTTTTAGACAGCTAAACTGAATTGCTAGAAATAGAACTGTTTTGACATTTTAACTGCGTACTTATGCAAAACTGAATTGTTTGAAATAGAACGGTTTAACTAAACTGAATTACTTGAAATAAATATGTTTTTGACGATTAAACTTATGCTAAAGTGAATTGTTTGAAATAGAATTGTTTATTTGTATAAAAATGGATTTGGCATTAAACAACCGAAAAGGTTAATATGCCATAAAACCCAAACAAACACACAAACAAACAAATGTTTTCAAGTATGGCTATTTAACAATCAATCTATATAACACTATTCATTCATTTGCACACTGTTAAATGGTTCAAAGTATTATGAAATAACAATAAATCAATTTAACATCAGTTTTTTGTTTGCACACAGTTAAATGGTTTCAAGTATAGAAAATTATTAAATATTTCTTTATGACCCACACATAGGAGTCTAACAGGTACTACCACCCCGGTTTAGAGTGGACCTGGAAGTAATTGCAGTAAGTGGGTGCTCTATATTCCCCATAGCTCCAGGACTTGAGGCTTATCATCCGATGCAGTTTTTTGTCATACCTTGGACATTCGTTGAAGGTGGGGGTGGCGAGGTCTTACCCCTTTGCCGAGATGCAGTTGGCGTATTCTACAGTTCCAGCAGACTGGTCTTGTGGTTTCAAGTATTCCTAACACCAATAATTTGCACGCAATTATATGATTCTAAGCAACTGATAATAATAATTATTAGTAAACAATTATAGTTTCATGTAACTAATGATCATACTATTAATTGCACAGTCACATGACATCAAATATATATATAATGCAAATAATTTTAGAATAAAGTATTTGACCCATAGATAGGATTTTATAGGTGATCAGCACCCCAGGACTTAGCCAATCTGGTAAAAAGTGACAAAACACCAGCTATATATAGATATATATATATATAGTCTGTGGATGATATATATGTATATATATATATACAAACACACACACACACACGTGTGTGTGTGTGTGTGTGTGATCTCAACAGAACAATCTCTCGGATTTGAAATCAAAACTGGACGGACGGTCGCTAAGTTGGTGGTAAGTAGATGTCTGGTCAGCTGAAGCCATATGATTTTAGGTTTCATCATTGAAAGAAACGTTGATCATTTTCCATCTATAAGTGAAACATTTAAAAAATAACTCTAAGTGGTGACATCTCATAGCCGGCTCGCTCACAAGATTTATCCCTTTCTGATTTCTTCTGCTGGAGATGACTGAAAGGTTTTATTTATAAAGTTGCTGCAATAACACGTCAATCGTAAAACCTCGAAAGTGTATCGTTCGCCAGGGCCATCATTATTCTATGTAATATTTAAAAAAGAAAATTACAAAACAAAATCTTAAATATTTTTCCTTCTATTAAGGTAAGATTTTGAATAAAACAGGTTTTTTTATTAACTTTCCAAATCTAATCCTTCTATCTTATATATAGCTGAAACAAACACTACTAAAATGCAAACAAACAATACAGATAGCGACATTTAACGTTAGAACCCTAAATAGAATAGGTCAACTACCAGAGCTAACTGCATCAGCCGTAGAACATAAGATAGACATAATCTGTATACAAGAACATCGATACACTCACACCGAAGATATCAAATATCACGAAACTGGCAATGGATGGATGCTGGTGACTGTATCGGCATGGAAAAACTCTGTCAATGCATCGGTAGGAGGGGTGGGAATGCTTATAGGACCAAGAGCGCTAAAAACACTTAATAGCATTGAGAGAATACAACCTAGGATGATGGCCGCAACGTTTAATGGCAACCCCAAAGCAACGATCATCTCCTGCTACAGCCCTACCAATGTTAGCGAAGAAACCGAACTAGTCACCTTCTACGAGGAGCTATCCTCCCTAGTACGTAGCATTCCGAAACACAACCTGCTAGTCATTGGCGGAGATATGAATGCACAAATCGGGAAAAACAGAAACAACAAATACAGCCTACACAACATGTCAAACAGGAATGGACAACATCTAATTGATTTCATGATAGAAAATAGATTAACATGCCTCAATACAAACTTTCAAAAAAGGGAGGGAAAATTATTGACCCACACATACGCGAACAAGAGTAAAGCACAGATAGACTACCTCTTTATAAACAGAAAATGGAAAAATAGTGCGATGAATTGCGAGGCATACTCCACTTTCGAGGGTGTGTCCTCCGATCATCGAATAGTCACGGCCAAAATACGTCTAAGCCTACGAAAAAACGCCACACGAACAGTGACAACTAGGCGCTATGACTGGGCCCTACTTAACAACAGAGACATTAGAGACAAATATGCATTAGAATTAAGAAACAGATTCGAAACACTACAAGAGAAGACAGAAAAAGTTACCCCAAATGACGAATATGAAAACTTTGTTGAAGCACACCTAGAGGCGGCATCAAAGTGTATCCCAACAAAACCTAGAACTAAATATAGAGTCCTTTGGGAAACGTCAGAGGTTAGAGAAAAACGTGCACTCGTGAAAACTGCCTCCAAAAGCTATCGGAAGAACTCAACAAACACAAATGCCCGAAAACTAGAAAAAGCACAATATCAATTAGCAGGAGTATATCTAAAAGAACAGGCAGAATACATACAAAATCAGATAGATAAGATTAGAGACTCGGTGGAAGATAGACAATCCAGGATAGCCTGGCAAACAATAAACGAAGTAAGTAGAAGGAAGAGCACAGCCAAAGCAAAATTGAAAGCTGCAAGCCAACAAGAAAGAGTAAAACTGTGGGAACAGCATTTCAAAAATCTACTAGGAAGCCCACCGAAAATAACGGATGAACCGATCACCAGAATTATCAGTAAGCAATTAGACATTAAACTAGGGCCTTTCACCAAAGAAGAACTCGACTCGGTTCTTAAAAAAATTAAAAATAGGAAAGCTGCAGGGCTAGACGAGATCCCCCCAGAAGTGTGGAAGACTAGACAATTCGACGATATACTGCTATGGCAATGCAACGCTGTCTATAGTCAAAATAGGATAGAAAGATGGATGAAGGGATGCATCCTTCCTTTCCCTAAAAAAGGTGACCTCGGATTAGCCAAGAACTACCGAGGGATAACACTTACATCCATAGCAGCCAAAATCTACAATGCCCTACTACGAAACCGCATAGAACCCAAAATAGACAACATCCTTAGGAAAAACCAAAATGGCTTCCGGAGAAATAGATCCACAACCTCACAAATATTGACCATCCGTAGAATCATTGAAGGCGTCCGGGCAAAAAACCTTCAGGCGACATTACTATTTGTCGACTTTACCAAGGCCTTCGATTCCATCCACAGAGGGAAAATGGAACTAATCCTACTAGCATACGGCCTACCTAAAGAAACCGTAGCAGCAATAATGATCCTCTACAAAAACACAAAAGTGAAAGTACGTTCACCAGATGGAGACACGGAATACTTCGACATTGTTGCAGGAGTACTACAAGGAGACACGCTAGCCTCATACCTCTTTATCATCTGTCGAGACTCCGTGCTTAGAGCTTCGATCGACAAAATCAGAGAAAATGGCTTCGAGCTGACTAAGAAAAGAAGCAAAAGGTACCCCGCAAAAACAATCACAGACGCCGACAACGCTGATGACTTAGCGTTACTGGCGAATACGCCTAATCAAGCAGAGACACTACTGCATAGTTTGGAACGAGCTGCAGCAGGCATTGGCCTCCATGTCAATGCGCACAAAACTGAATATATGTGTTACAACCAAACGGGTAACATTACCACTCTAGACGGAGCCTCTCTGAGGCTAGTGGACAAATTCACCTACCTAGGAAGTAGCGTCTCATCAACAGAAAACGACATCGACACACGGCTGACGAAAGCATGGACGGCTATAGATAGGCTCTCAATAATATGGAAATCAGACCTGACCGATGAAATGAAGCGCAGTTTCTTCCAGGCAGCGGTTGTATCGATACTGCTATATGGATGCACTACATGGATGCTAACCAAACAGCTGGAGAAGAAACTTGACGGCAACTACACAAGAATGTTGAGAGCAATATTGAACAAGTCCTGGCGACAACACCCCACGAGACGCCAACTGTACGGCCACCTGCCCCCTATCACGAAAACTATACAGGTCAGACGAGCCAGACACGCCGGACACTGCTGGAGAAACAAAGAAGAGCTCGTAAGTGACGTACTACTATGGACCCCCACATATGGCCAAGCAAAAGCAGGACGACCAGCCCGAACTCACATACAGCAGCTATGTGAGGACACAGGATGTAACCCAGAAGACCTGCCGGAGGCGATGAACGATAGGGAAAAGTGGCGAGAGATGGTCAAGGATATCCGTGCTGGCGGCACGACATGATGATGATGATGATGATGATATATGTGTGTGTGTGTGTGTGTGTATATATATATATATATATATGTATACGTGATGAATTCAATAAGTTTCCAGATTTTTTTGTACAGGCATTTAAAATCATTGTAAACTCTTGAAAATATGTATGTATGTTATTGCTATATATGTCATGAGAAGATGGACCAATTTTTATGATTTCAGGCTCAAATGAACAGCTACAGCAGCAATACACCCTACTAAAGCCTGGTTGTCACAGCTGGTGAATGTCAAAAATGCAATCTGGACGTGAGGACACTTTAGAAGAATGATATGCAATAAAATTCTGTTTTAAACTTGGAAAAAATGAGGCCACAGAAACTTATGGAATGCTTCAGACTGCTTTTCGACCATCTTACATGAATCGAGCATCAGTTTTTGAGTGGCATAAGACATTCAAGGAAGGCAGGGAGTCTGTGAGGGAGGATGAGAGGTGTGGGAGGAGTAAGGAAGTCAATACACCAGAGTTGATTGACCAAAGGGTTAGGGTTAGGGTTATTATGTTGAGGTTTTAAGGGGATTCAGGAAGAAATTCCGTCGGAAGAAGCCAGCACTCTTCAAGTTGGCTCAGTGGCATTTCCACCAGGAAAATGCTCCAGTCCACTACTCCATCCTTGTCACAGACTATTTGCCGAAGATGGGCATCAAGACAGTTCGTCACCCTCCCTATAGTCCAGGCCTTGCTCCCTGTGACTTTTTGTTATCCCCTAAGCTCAGAGGCTGTCGTTATGAGACAATTGAGGAGATGAAAGAGGCTGTGACGAAGGTCATTAACACGTTCACACAAGAGGACTTACATGGGGCCTTCCAGAAGTTGTTAGAACAGTACAAGTGCATTGTAGCCGGAGGAGATTACTTCGAGGAGGACTAGAGTTTCATGTGTGTACTATCAATAAAAGTGCCCTTACGAAAAAATCTGGAAACTTATTTAATGATCCTCGTATATATATATATATAGAGAGAGAGAGAGAGAGAGAGAGATATTCAAAAACAATGTTATTAAGAAAGAAGAATTTAATGTAAAAAAAGTCATTGTTATGACGTTTCAGTTCAAAGGAACCATCATCAGGACTAGGAAAGGATGATATCAAGTGAAGGTAAATCGCCGAAGGAGGCTGAATGTTTTAAATTTAATGTTTGACTTAACGTTACTAGCTAGGATCCTTTCATAGTCCTAATAATGGTTCATTAGAACCGAAACGTAATCCTGAAGAGTTTCTTATATTAAATTCTTCTTCATAGATTACCTTGTTTTTCAATTTTTCTCTCTATTGTCGGAGTCATTTATATTATTTACTTATATATATATATATATATATATATACATATATATAAAATTATCATTTTATATATATATATATATATATATATATATATATTCCTTTAAGAAAAAAACCAAAGACCGGTTAATTCATGATTATAAATTTATTTCGATCCCTTATTTTCTGTTTCTGGTGTGAACCAAAAACATGAAGAAAAAAAATTAATACAGGACTTCTTCTGACCCAATGGATAATTAATTACTCCAAACTTTTTAACCTGACCGAATATTACCTATATATATATATTTATAATTTTGTTGTAGGTCAAAAGAGAGAATAAACGTATCTTGAAATAGGTAGGTATACGTAAAGATTTGTATTTTTTGAATTTATTTATCTTTTTTTAATAAATTGAAAAAATACAAATCTCTTCGTTGACCAAACTTTTTTAAAGCACACACACACACACACACACACACACATATATATATATATACTAATCTAATATCTACCAGCATTCACGGTACCAGAAAAAAAATGAAAAAAAAACCGCCATGAACAAGAGATAAAAGTATCTCGAATCACCGCCCGGGGGAAAAAAGAAAAAATTATAGGTTAAAAAGAAAGAAAAGGCCAACCTCGTCCGACCCCTTGAAAAAAATCAAGGGATACGCAGTCAGTTGGTCAAAAGAAAACTAAAAACCTTCCGCGAATCCTGCAACGCTACAATTACAAGAGTGCTCAACACAAGTGGAGCCAATTATAAAATTAACTTAAATCGCGAGTCGGAAATCTTCCACTAAAGTTTCACCTTATCGGATCATCAGGAAACCTAACTCCAACTTGAATTTAAGTTAATTTTATATATATAAATATAATGATGATTTTAGCAATATATATATATATTATCGTTATATATATATATATATATATATATTATATATATATATATATATATATATTGTTAGAATTATCAATATATATTCAAACACTCTAACCATCATGCCAATGTCCGGTTAACAGGGTCATTAGCCTAATGAGTTGAGTGTTCGCCAATGGTCCGTGAGACCGGGGTTCACTCGCAGGTTGAGTCATACCAAATGGTACTTGATGCCACCCTGCTTAATACTCACCATTATAAAGTACGGCTCAAGGTTAAAGTGGATAATTCCAGGGAAATGAGTAACGCCCTCCCCTACACCTTGGTGTTGTAGATATCGAAAAGAAAGCCTTTGGGTCACTCTCGACAACGGTCGCCAACTTTACCTTACATATATATATATATATATATATATATAAGCGTGTATTTGTTTGCGTGTATGTATGTGTATCTGTGTTTGTGTCTCTGGGGATGGGGGTACATGGTTGAGTGTATGTGTAGGAGAGGTGTTCAAAAATACACCGATTGTAGCCGTCTTCCGCCAAAACAGTATCCAGAATATGACATTAAACTTCTTTTACTGGTTAGATTCCAGTTCTGGACCTCTGAGTAATGAATGGCCAGTCTCTATCCATCACCGACAGAAGCGTGTAGTTTCTCCCATTTTCAATTATGTCGTACACTTATAAGTAGTTTTAGAATTTATTCATCAAACCATTTCGCTAGGAAAAAGATAAGACACAAGACCAATTTCTGGGCGGAGTACTGCTGATTTCAATTTTTAACTTCCTTTTCCTATACCGATTGCTGACAAAAAGAGCAGATTGCGTTAATACCTATGGCTAGAGAGAGAAGAGTTGCATATATTCCTTTCCCAAGGGCATTATAGCTATGTGAAATGATAACTGCCTCTTGTAAGATTTGAATTCGAATGATTCTGCCCATTTCCAAAAATGACGACAATTTCAACTCGAGCACTTCCCTTAGTAGTTATATTAGCAGTAGCTGTAATACTACTGCCACTGATGATTCTACTGCTACAAATATTAATATTCTTAATACCAACATCAGCATCATCTTCATCATCCCCTCAAATGCAATAAATGCTTTAATTAAAATCATTCCCATTGTTATTTCTTTAATTTTTAATTGTAATTAAAAACAACTGATTATCATTATTAAGATTATTAAAGTTTTCGTATTAATCATCATAATAAATGTAATGTTAATTAACAAATAAACAAGTAATGATTATCTATGAACTGGGATTGTAATTAACTATTTATTAATAATGACAATTATCACTATAAAAAACCTAATAATGATTAATAATTACTGATGTTCCTAACGTCCAAATACAAAAAAAAACTGTTTCAATCAAATAAAAATGATTCTTAAAAAGTATTTGCCCAATCAAAACTGAAAGTGAAAGTGAAAATTTGCTAATCAAAATAAAATGAAATAAAATAAAACTGGGCGGGGATAGTGAAATTGGTGCTAGAATTGTTGGTTGTGTTTATAAGATGTAGAAAGCAGTATTCGGTCGTTGGGGCTCGAAATTGAATTTTAAAAGTGGCAGATTTCCCACATCACACACACACACTAAGACATGCGCGCGTGCATGCGCACATTTTCTTTACAAAGGCAAGAAAGAGCGACGCCAACACAAGTAAACAAAAGACAAACAAATAATTGACAGGGGAATGAAAGAAAGCAAATACTGTGGACAATTTTGAAACAATGGCACTCAACTCGAAAGCGAACCACAACACGAATTTGCAGTGACTCACCAGAAAATTTTATTGGGGAACAAAATGACGATTAACGTGAGCAAAACACGAACTAAATCAGCGGGAAGAGGACTGAAGGTAGGGAATACGAACATAATTGCAATGGATGGTATTGTTTTTAAGTTTATTTTATATTGTAACCAGGAATAAACCTGTTATTTATTCTACATTTCGCAATATTACAATAATCTAAGTATCTAATACTAAAAATGACGTTGTATATATAGATATATATATATATATATATGTGTGTGTGTGTGTGTGTGTGTGTCTGTGTCTGTGTATCTATGTCTGTGTGTGTGTGTGTGTGTGTGTGTGGTTGGACAACAGTCTTTCATTTAAGTTTGATTAAATAATAAAGACACATTTTGTCTATATAATCTTATTAAGATCCTTTCAAGTTTCCCGATAAGTATCTTGGTTTCAGGTTGGAATTGGTAGATGAATTTACTAAAATTGTCCCACTGGCCTATGAAAGCTCCGAAGGTGCTTGGGACAATTTCGGTAAATTCATCCATCAATTCCAAACTGAAACCAAGAAACTTATCAGGAAACTTGAAAGGATCTTAAGATTATTTGGACAAAATGTGTCTTTATTATTTAATCAAACATACTTATATATATATATATATATATATATATATATATATATATATATATATATATATGTATATGTATATTTAGGCAGCATTTCTTCGTTAATGCAAATTTCATTAAACATGATAGACATTTTATGCCTACATATTCTCTTTTGGATCCGTTCAAATTCCCGTATTACTTTTATCGTATTCGGGGGGAATTGATTTAGGTATTGTCCATACTTGTATGTATCCCTAGTACTTTCTGCCCGACTTTGGGCCATCATCAGGGGAGAATCTGTTACAGAAGTGATGTAACTTTTGTTTTAGCAAATTACTACTGTGTAAGGACGTCTTTGCTGTTGGAGATTATGGCGCTTGCTTTTAAATGTAATTCTGTAAATAGTGCCAGTAGCTAAAGACATTTAAGTACGTTAGCACTGGTTTGAAAATTAATTCTATTAAGTGCTGGTTTACAGAATTACATTTAAAAGCAAGCGCCATAATCTCCAACAGCAAAGACGTCCTTACACAGTAGTAATTTGCTAAAACAAAAGTTACATCACTTTTGTAACAGATTCTCCCCTGATGATGGCCCAAAGTCGGGCAGAGAGTACTAGGGATACATACAACTATGGACAATACCTAAATCAATTCCCCCCAATACAATAAAAGTAATACGGGAATTTGAACGGATCCAAAAGAGAATATGTAGGCATAATATGTCTATCATGTTTAATGAAATTTGCATATATATATATATATATATATATATATATATATATATCATCAACAAAAGGCAAAAGAAACAAAACAATTCCGGAATAAAATATGAAACCAGAAAGATCGATGTAAAAGAATTAGAATAAGTCAAAAAGGCCCTGAAGCAAACATACACTTGAATTCGCTTAGGGCAACACTCAAGATGATACCAAATTGGAAAACGCCAGGCTATGATGGCATACACAGATTCTTGTTTAACATTCACGTAAATTCATGACAGATTAACACTGCACCTGAGCAAATGTCAACAAGAAGAGAGCATACTTTAATGGATTATGAAAGGGAAATTTACCCTAATCCAGAAGTACCTCAAAAAAGGGATCATTCCCAGCAACAATTTACTGATCCCGTTTTTACATAGGATATGGAAAATCCTGAGCACATTGATAAGAAATCTATAAATTGCCTATATCCTGCGGACTATTTCCGGAAAAACAGAAAAGATGCCATAGAGAAACAAAAACAAATGACCAACTATAAGTAGACCAGACCATCCTAAAAGATAATAAATCACTGCTGACAATTGCATTGATTGATTACAAAATGCCTTTGATATTGTCTTGCAAACCTAGATAATTAAGTGTGTGAAAATGTACAAAATATCACACAAAATCCTAAACTTTATTATGAATGCCATGGAAAACTGGTAAGTTGACTTAATAGGGGGGGAGGTCAAATCCTAACAGAGGTAAAAAATTCAAGAGAGACTCGCTCTTGCCACTGCAAATAGTTTTAGCCATGATGCCACTCAACTACCTACAAATGAAGGGGGCGGCAAAATTTCAGAATCACAGGAAATGTTTTCTCATTTTATGTAGATGGATTTGTTAAAAGTGGAAAAGGACCAGGAGACACTTATACAAAAAATATGATTATACAACCAGGATATGGAAATGGAATTGGTATTGAAAAATGACCCATACTCATAATTAAAAGTGTGAAAAGAAAACCAACGGAATGAATAAGAACCACCAAATCAAAAATGCATTACGACTCTTGAAGAGAAGAAAAACTACAAATACTTGTGTATATTAACATCGGATATCATCAAACAAGCGGTGATGAAAGAAAAAAAATCAAGAAAAGAGGAAACTTCTTAAAACAAAGCTCTGCAACAGAAATATCATCAAAAGAATAAACATCGTCGTTGGAAATGAACACGGCGACACGAGTTCAAATCCTGGACGAGACTGATTGCATTTCACATAGCACTAATACTCTTGGGGAAGGTATGAATCCAGTTATTCTCCCTCCAGCTATGGGTAAATAGTAGGACATACTGGATTCTTCAGCCTTGGTGAGGCAACTAGTCTAGGAGAAGGAAAACTCTGAATTGAAACCTGTTAACTCCGCTTAAAAATTGACCTTGTGTCATATCCTGCCCGAGCGTAGGGGTTGGTAAATAGTATCAAAGGAATAATCACCAGGGAAGTCAATTTTGTGAGAAATTTGGACATTTCTTAAAATAGACAGAGGAGAAACTCAGACAAATGGACAAGAGGACGAGAAAGTTGATTATGCACAAAGCCTTATATCTGAGATATGATATAGACAGACTGTATGCGTCAAGAGAAGGAGGAAGAGGACATGCTAGCACTGATGTTTGCATAGATTTAATATATATATATATATATATATATATATATATATATCAAATAAAGTATATATTGATATATTTTCGTTTTTGTTGTTAAGCTCTTTTAATTAATTTTACTTCATTTAACTCCTTAGTCAACATTTACGTTTGAACATTTGCGAGGAAATTTTACTTTGATTGCTCAGAAAAACGTCATTAGTCAGTTTCAGAATTATCTGTTTTTAGAACCATGATTTAGCGCTATACTAATTAAGATTTCCAAAAAGGATTGTTATTAAATTTGCATTAGCACTAATCTATTTTTCCGTGTGAATTGTATTGATTTATTTTATATATGTCTCGGCAAGGTTGTATAGAAAAGCAGCAGCAGCTCGTGCAGCAGGTTTCTCCTCTGCACGTCAGTATAGAAGTCTAAGAGAAGGGTAAGCTAATGTACAACTTGGCATGGAACAGAATTTCGTACTACTTTAGTGATTCTAATTCCTGGTTTCGAAATCAATTTCTCATTCTCCTAAACTGGCTGCTCTCACAAGGCTTGAGTTTGATCTACAACTTTATTATAACTGGCGAGGAGACAAAATGGCTGGATGCATTTCTGCGGGGTATCAAGGGAAAATGAAATGACATCTCCCTCATCCAGTATTCGAACACGGATAGCTTCAACTAATTTTCTTCAAAGCCAACATTTACACATCCTACTCTTCGACACAAGAAATAACTTTGTTTTAATCTACCATGAAAATAGCAATGCATGTATTTTTCCGTAACTTGCTTATATATTTCTAACAAATTACATTACTAAGTACCTGTCTTGGTAAGTCTCCGAAATAAAGTTTGGAATTCGCTTTCTATGTGATTAAAAGTTTTATCTCTTTCTTGTCATAATCTATTTTGTTGCGTATTATTGATTTTTCTTTTAAGATATTCAGTTTCTGTCTTAAGATTTCCTTTTCTAAGCCATGACTACGTGTTCTTGTACAAGTTTGCAACTTGAAATATCCATGCACTTGTTTTTCTTTCCATTTCTGTTTTCTAATTTTTGTAGTTTTACTGTTATTACATCTGCCCCAAATGCTGTTATTGGCTGCTTTATTTAGTCTTCATTTGCTCTTCGGAATGGTAATTTACTAAGCTTTTTTTTGCTTAGATGTGGCACAAGGCCATATGAAAGGGGCACCCAATGAGACTCGAACTCACTCGTGTAGGTTTGCTAGTCGAGCTTGCTAACCATTACACCACCAAAGGCGAATGTTCTCATCAAATCTTTGTATTGATGAATTTACTCAATCTTTAATGCTGGCGAGTCCTCTTCTTCCTTATCTTGACACATACAGTTTATTCATGCTGTCTCTAAAATAGACTGACTTTGGTATTAAAACCCCGAAAAAGTTTATCATGCAGTAAACCAACCAACCAACTATCCCAATTGTTATTCTTATTTTCATTCTTTTTCCACTGTGCTCTTATTCACCTCTGTCTATATGTCTTACTTATTTCTCCTCTTTTACTTTAGTTTCCAGCTCTTCTTTCCCCCCCCTCTTAATCGCTGTCTCTGTATCAATCTTTTCCTTACATCTTTATCTTTTGTTACTCCTATTCTCTTTTTTTCATCTCTCTCTTCCCCTCTACTCCTGTCTCATTACTCTCTTTCTCTATTGCCTTTTACATTTTCTCCCCACTTTGGGTCATTTTCGCCCTTCGTTATCTTTCAATTTTTTATCTGTTTCTCTTCTGTCTTTCTCTTCTTTCTCACTTCTATCTTCTTAATTTCTCACGTTTTACTTTTCACTCTCTATGTTCTTTCATTTTCTATATTTGCCTCCATCTCTATCACTTTCCTCCCTACTTCTAACGTCCTCTCTCTCTCTCTCTCTCTCTCTCTCTCTCTCTCTCTCTTTCTCTGACCTTATGCCCTTCTACAACAGTAATTCTTTATATTAATTTCTATATCCCTCTTTCTCCCCAACCTCTTTCTCTCTTTCTCTTCATCCCATTCCCCTTGACTCTCTCTCATTCTCTAACTCCATCTTATTTCTCCCATTGAACTCTTTATCGCTCTATCTCTCTCCCTATCTATCTATCTATCTATCTATCTCTCATTTTCCTAATCTTAATCTCTTTTGCCCGACTATTTCCTCCCTCAACAATTCCTCACTTTTTTTTTCCTCTATCACTGTCCTCTCATCTTCATTTCCAACTTTCCCACTCTGTCTCCATCTTTTTATCCCTCTATATCTTCCTTTCTTTTATTCTCTGCAATCACCATTTTTCTTTATCTTTTTCTCTCTCTCTCTCTAATTTGCTCTTTTTTTCTCATCTTCCTCTGTCTCTCTCATTCTCCCCCCACACACACACACACTTTTTTTGCTCTCAATAACATTTCTTCTTCTAAACACCCTCTCTTTCTATATATTTCATTTACCACATTTTTCTTTTTCTCGTTCCTTTTCTTTATGTAACTCCGATGAGGTAATGGGTAGTAAGGTAGATTACCAAACCTTTAAGTATTAGTTCGAGTCTCACGAGGTGCCCCATCTATACGCCCTTACACCACGTCTATGCCAAAAGCTTAGTGAATAACTTCTATGTAATTCCCACTGCTCTCTCTCTCTCTCTCTCGCTCTCTCTCTCAGAGCGTACAAGTAGCCAATTCTCTTTCTTCGTCTACTTGTTTCCTCTCGTCTTCCTTGCCCTTTTTTCACTATATATCTATATGCTTATTTTATTTCTCTACAATGCCATCTCTTTTTTTCTCTTTCTCTGTCAGCTTCCTCTCTTTTTCATCGTAGAAAATAGAATCGACAACCCAAGTTCAAACCCTCAACGAGACGGTTTGATTTTCACTGCAAAAGCATGAATCCATTTTTCTCTTGCTTTCCCTCGGTAAATAGTTGGGCGAACTGGGTTCTTTAACCGATACTCTGCTTAAAAATAGACCTTGCGTTATATCTTACTCCTTGCGGAGGGATTGGGTAGATGCATGCTTGCTCTCTCTCTCTCTCTCTCTCTCTCTCTCTCTCTCTCTCTCTCTGTATTCTATTTATCTACTTCCTATGTCTGTCTGTGTCTGTCTGTCTTTCTCACACACACTCCCTCTCACTCTCTCTTTCCTTTCTTTCTATTACTCTTCATCCATACCTCTCTTCTGCATCTTTATTTTACTTCTATACCCCCCTATAGTTTTTATCTTCCTTCATTATTCGAGTATATATCTCATATGATCTTCGTCCCAAGATGGCAGGGTAGTTGTCTTGATTCAAAAACTGCTGTCTTGGGACACCTGCCATTTGGTCAGGGCTCAACGGCTGTCGAACACCAGTAAATTAAAATAGAAGAAAAAAAAGTAGAAAATCAATACAAGTAGTGGTGAGGAGGAGAATGTAGAGTAGGACTAAGTGGCAGAAACGATGACAAGTTGAAGGAAGGGAAGGAGGAAAAGTGTTAAATAGGAAGAAATGAACAAGAAAGGAGGAGGGTGAGAAGAGTCATAGTTGTAGGTAGGAAGAGAAAGGTGGTAGTGATGAAGGAGGAGAAGTGGGAGGATTAGGAGGAGATCCAAGCTGATGGTCATGATGATCATGATTCTAATAAGATAGAGGAGGCGTGGATGGATTAATGAATATAAAATAAAGAAAAATAAAAAGAAAACACCTTGGATTAAAAAAAAACAATTAGAAGAAGAAGAAGAAGAAGAAGAAGAAGAGTTGTGTTGGCAAAAGAGAGGAGAGTATCGAAAAGAACGAAAAAGAAGATCGGTAGACTGATGGCAAGTTAGGTAGAAGTACGAAAAAAAAAAAGAACAGGGGAAAATGAGAAATGATTGGTTGTCAAGAAGAATGAAAAAGGGACAGAAAAATAATAGGAGATGAAAGTAAAGTTTTTTTTTAAAGAAAAGGAAAATAAAAACGTTTTTAAAGAAAAGAAAAGAAAAGAAAAATAATTCGAAATGATGATCTTTGAAAAAAGGGAAAAAATATTGATAAAACAACGGAAATGTCGAAACAACTAAGTAAGAAACAAACGTTTAAAAATTATCAGATCAATATGAAATGAAGGGAAAAAAATTGAAAAGAAAGAAAAAATCATTTTAAAAACGTTTGTAATGTTAACAACAAAAGTGACTGAATCAAAATAAAAGTACAACAGAATATTATAAACATGTTTATTGAAATGAGGAGTTTATTAACTATTCAAAAACATTCAAAATAGACAGAAAATCGAAAAAGCACAGTCATCTTGATGACAACAAAATGGCGACACAGTATTAAGCTTTTTTATGGTTTCTCGACCTCCTCCTCCTCCTCCTCCTTCTTCTTCTTCTTCTTCGTCGTCGTCGTCGTCGATTTCATGACACAATAATTTTCCCTGAGAGTTCTTTTCTCGATGAATATATATTTAGACAGACAGAGACTGAGACAGAGAGACAGAGAAGTCACCTTGATTAAAATAGTCCTTTGAAAGTTTTCATTTAGCAGGCCGAGTTCAGATTTTGTTTTTTTATAGTGGTGTGCGGGAAATTTTTGATGGCTCTTTTTAAGGTCTGATCTCCTGGCCTGAATTTTGATGTACAAACGTATTACTCTATCCCGGCTAGAAGACCAAACCAAGTTACAATTGCCGTCTTGTGGATTTTAACGTCCCGGCAGACCACAGAGAGAAAATCAAAGAAAACAGCAAAAGAAAAGTGCTTAGACCTAGCCAGATAACTAAAAAGCTTGCGGGATATGAGAGTAACGGTCACGCCAGTAGTAATTTAAGCACTATGAATGGTCCCCAAAGGCTTGGAAAAGGGACTGGGAAGCGTCATAGAGACCCCTGGAGAATTGCTGTTACTCCAATAATAGGACATCAACTAACGCTGGTATGAAAAATTAACCAGAAAAGTGTACACAATCAAACGTGTGGAGATGAAAGAAAAGTTTTTTAAAAAGAATCTGAGGAGAACAAGAAAACTATTCGAAACCAAATTATATAGCCAAAATCTCATGAAAGGGATAACATCTGGGCTGTACCCCTTGTAAGATACCCGGGATTATTCTTGAAGAAGGCTTCAATAAATAGACCAGAGAATACGAAATCTAATGATCATGCATATGGCCTTACATCCAAGAAATAACATCAGACAGACAAAATATGTCAAGAAAAGAAGAAGGAAGAGGACTCGACAACATTAAAGATTGAGTTGATACATCTATACAAAGACTCGAAAACTTCATAAAAAAAGAGCAAGAAATACTTATAATAGCAACCAGAAACAACACCAGCAACACAAGAATCAACAGTACAACAAAAACTAGAAATCAAAAATAGGAAAAAATACTATGTGGATATTTCAAGCGATAAATAAGCATAAACTCATGCGAGAAAACTTGGACATTGCTAAGAAAGGAAAATCTTAAGAGAAAAACTGAATATCTTGTAATTGCAGCTCAAAACAACTCCATAAGGACGAACTATGTTTAAACAAAAATAGAAAATACACAACAAAATAGTAAATGTGGAGATAGAGATAATAAGTGAATGTGGCAAATTTGTGCAGAAAGAATATAAAACTAGAAACGACTGGGTAGGCAAGGTAATCCACTGAGAATTTGTGCAAAAAATTGAAATTTGATCATAGGAACATGTGTTATATGCTCAACCCAGAATTCATCTAGGAGAATGAGACGCACGAACTTCTCTGGGATTTTGAGACACAAACAGATCACCTAATCTCCACCAGTCTACCAGACCTAGTGATTGTCAAGAATAAAAAAAGAGAACCTGCTGAATAGTGGACTTTGCCGTCCCGGCAGACCACAAAGTAAAATTAAAAGAAAGCGAAAATAGAGATAAGTACCTAGAACTTGCTAGAGATCTAAAAAAAACTTTGGAACATGAATGTAACAGTGATATCCGTTGTAATAAGTTCACCTGCTACAATCCCCAAAGAATTGGTAAAAGGACTGGAAGACTTGGATATAAGAAGACAAGTAGAGACCATTCAGACGACAGCATTATTAAGATCGACAAGAATACTGAGAAGAATCCTGAAGACTTGAGGAGACTTGCTGACACTCAAACTTCAGTGAAAAGTCATCAGTTTACGTTGGTGTAAAAAACCCTCGAAGGAGTAATAATAATAATTATAATAATAACAGAATGTCAAGTATAAAATTAAAAATGCCTAATCTAAAATTAAGTAAATAAGGAAGTAATCATTTTCCCCAGTAAATTTTCCTGCTTAATTATTTTACTGATTGCCATGTGATGTAAAGTCATGCCGCACATATATTTTAAGCTTATTCTATTTCATTGCCGTCCAGATGATTAATATTCATGAAATTCGAATAGTTGGAAATATATCTTCAGTTGGATGATTGTGCATACTATATGAAACTTAAAGTAACTTCAAACGCTTTGTTCAGGGTCATATTGCTGCTCTGGTTTAGTGATATCGAGCACCTTTATTCCCAACTTCTCCTTTGCACACACACACACACGCATATATATATATATATATATATATATATATATATATATATATATATATGTGTGTGTGTGTGTGTGTGTGTGTGTGTGTGTGTGTGTGTGTGTGTGTGTGTGTGTGTGTTTTATAGTGACTCACAAAAAAACTCACAGTTGTACAACTAGTCGGAATTACCTGCCAGAGTACAGACATTTCTACAATTTCAGTAAGAGGAAATCTTTGTGAATTTTTATATCTAAAATTTATTTTATATTGCTCGACTTACAATTATTATACACGTTTTTTAAAATATTTACTTGCCATTTCATTATTGGGATTTAAGGTTTTTATAGATTTCTTTAAAAGTTAAAAAGTGTCGAATAGCAGAAGGTTCAACGAGAATGTTATAAATATTTCTTGGCTGTAAATCATTAAAGTTAATATCATGCCCAAACTGGTAAAAAATACAGACAGTCAGGCTGATAGATAGATAGATAGATCAGCTGAAAAATTCATAGGTTGACCAAACAACTCTCGTGTAAGGAGACCAAATGTAATTTCTTGTTCAGCATAGACACACTTTCGGTCCATACACTTTTTCCGTCCTTGCTTGGAGCCAATTAGTCAAAAAATTAACTGCAGGTATGACTTCCTCAGATGAACTTTTCAATCAATGAGCTTTGTAGCCTATCCTTGCAGAGAGATAGATAGATAGATAGATAGATAGATAGATAAGTATAGAGGTATGGAATATATATATATATATATATATATATATATATATATTACTACATAATTTTCATTATACTTTCATATATATATATATATATACATGGAAATATAATGAAAATAATGTAGTAATGTTTCCTCAAAAAAGATTTAGGCATGAGGAAATCATGTACATACTGTTCAAACAGACGAACAGATAGATATCGAGCTAGCAAGATTGATAAAGAAAAGAGGCCTTAATGACGTTATATATATATATATATATATATATATATATATATATATATATATATATATATATATATATATATGTATGTATGTATATGTATGTATATATGTGTGTGTGTGTGTGTGTGTGTGTGTGTGTGTGTGTGTGTGTGTGTGTGTGTGTGTGTGTGTGTGTGTATAAGAATCAAACAGCTCTAAACAAGTCACATATTATGAGTGTACAAAAATGTGTGGTGTGTTTTAAATGGTTTTCTACTGTGTGTATAATTTGTTGTTGGGAATTTCGCACACACCTACTGATAATAGAAACGCACCTTAGTGACTTTTTATCAACTGTACCTTTGTGTATGAGCTCCTCTAAATAAAAACACAACAAAAAATGTGTAAAAGCGGGAAAAGAAGCTAACTGAAAAGGGTTAGGAATGTTTTTGGTTTAAAAAAAAAATAAAAGAAGAATGAAAAGAACACCTGAAAAAGAGGCTGAAAAAATATAGAAAGCAAAATTAAATAAAAGAAAAAAATAAAGAAGCAAGAGAACAGAAGAAAGGTAAAAATGAAAGAAGAAAGACAAAAAAAAAGCAAAAAAATCAAAATAATCAAGACTAACAAGGGAGGGGCAAAAAGAAGAAGAATTTGAAAACATGAAAAATGAGGAATTCTGACCTGAACAAAAGACATCACTGCAGAGGAAATAGGCAGGGACAGTTGAAAACTCTTCAAATTTTCAACAAAATGGCGATCATAGTTCCACTTCTCAACACGAGACGCCATCTTGCTCCTCTGCCCACAAAACTAGTTTCCTTTTCAGACGTTTCAGCCAGACGCAGTCATTCATTTGTCTCGTGGATTTTCTTCATTAGTTGGTCCTCGTCTTCCTTCAGTGCTTCTTTCCAATCGCATCCCTCCAGCCCTCAACAACCCATTCTTCGTGATTTCAACCCGACTTCTTCTGCCGCCCACTCTCCCTTACTCCAAGTCCTCTAATTAAAATTAAATTTTGTCAGGCCTTTTCGCTTCGATATTTTTTTATGGAAATCTTCCTTGTTTGTTTTTCCTCATGTCCAGAGTCGTTTCTGAAGACGAACACTACAGTTATAGAAAAAGTACAAAACTACATCATTCCATCCCTCGCTACTACTACTACTCTAACTACAACCACAACTACTACTACTACTACTACTACTACTACTACGAAGAAGAAGAAGAAGAAGAAGAAGAAGAAGAAGAAGAAGAAGAAGAAGAAGAAGAAGAAGAAGAAGAAGAAGAAGAAGCATAGCTGTCCATCCCGTCAGATGATAAAATCCTGCTTATTTTTTAACTCCAGATTTTCCGTTTTTTGGATTGGTATTGCCAATTGGCTAAAGGGATGTTCATGACCCCTAAGTTTTCTTTTATAACGTCCTTATGCCTGACTTTTGGTTTACCCTCTCTAAGTTGAGAATACTGGGTCTATTTTGGCAGTCTGCCGTCCTCAAGTCTGTTCAAGTAGCTAGCCCATCAAAGCTTGCGTTGGGTGAATATGTCGTACATGCCAGGGAGTTTAGATTTCTCCCAGATTAATTTATTTAGGATATGCTGCTACCACTTAACATTCAGTAATTTGCGCAAGTGATGCATCATATAGGCGTGAAGTATTTGAGCATCCGCTTTGTATACCGTCCAAGTTTCTGCACCGTACAAGACGGTTAAGTATGGCGTGTTACACTGCCCATTTGTCTTGCTTTTTCATTTATAATAATAATAATAATAATAATAATAATAATAATTGGGAATTTTTCACGAGATTCAAATTTGACCGTATTAACAAAAGGTGTATGCCTTAACCAGAATCTGACAAAGAAAATGAGACCCATCAAAATCTCTGGGACATTGAGATCCAAATAAATCACCCAGTCCCTTATGATCAGATCTTGTGTTGATTAATAAATAAAAAGAATTATCACCTAGTGGATTTTGCCGTTCTAGCCAATCATAGAGTGAAAATAAAAGAAACCTAATAGGTAGATAAATTCTTAAGCCTTGCTAGAGAGCTCAGAAAAAAAGATGTGGAACATGAAGCTGACAGTGATTGCAATTGCAGTTGGTGCACTCGGAAAGGTTTCCAAGAGTTTGAAAAGGAGACTGGAGGAACTGGAGATCAGATGAAGAATAGTGACCATCCAGACTGCTGCATTGTTAAGATCATTTTGAATACTTCAAAGAGTCCTGAAGACCTGAGCATAATTGTCATTCAGTCTCCAGATAAAAACCACCAGTTAAAGTAGGTGTGAAAAACTCACAAGGATAAAATAATAATGAAAAATATTGTCAACTAGTAGACTTCACTATTCCAGCAGTTCACTGAATAACTCAGTTGTCAGTTGTCAGGGATTTTGAAAAGCAAACGAATCACCCTCTCTAGACCAAAAGACTAAATATAGTTTTAGCTGATAAAAAGAAAATAATCTGTCAAATCGTAGATTTCAACGTGTCAGCGGATCATAGAGTAAAAAGTAACGGAAAACTGGATAAATACATAGACCTTGCAAAAGAACTAATAGATAAAACACAAAAGTGACAGGGAAACCAATTATTGAAAAAAACATGGGAACAATTGTAAAGATCCTGGAAAAAAAAAACTAAAGAAACAGGAAATACAAGGAAGAACTGAAACTGTTGAAACCCTTTCCCGGATGGGATCAGTTAGACATGACGTGAAAAACTCATAAAAGAGAATTATAAATGAAAGTCAACAAAAAAAGGGAACTTGCCAAATAATGAACTTTACCGTTTCGGCCGATCAGAAACAAAAACAGAAAGAAAACAAAAAGAAAGATAAGTACCTAGACCTTGCTAGAGAAATAAAAAAAACAACGGAACATGAATGTGATGGTGATGCCAGTTGGAATTGGAACGCACGTTACATTCATCAAAGTATTGATAAAGGAACTGGGGGACTTGGAAATGAGAGGACGAGTGGAGACCATTCAGACTACAGCATTGTTGAGATCGGCCAGAATACTAAGAAGATTCCTGGAGACTTAAGATTTGCTGTCACTTAAATTCCAGTGGAAAACCATTAGCTTACGCTGTTGTGAAAAACTCTTAGATGAGTAAAATAACAGAACCTGCCGAATAACGAACTTGCTGAACCGGTGAACCACTGCGTGAAAATCAAAGAGAACGAAAAGAGAGATAGTACATAGACCTTGCCGTAGAACTCAAAAAAGCGATGGAACTTGAATGTTACGGTGATACCAATACTAATTGGTGTCCTCAGAATAATCCCCAAAGGCCTCGTAAGGGGGCGGGAAGATTTGGAAATAAGAGGACACGTGGAGACCATCCAAACATTGCAATGATAATTATGATAATAATAATTGGGAATTGATCAAGAGATTCAAATTTGGCAGTACTGACAAATGTTATATGCACAAACGAGAATCTACCTAAGAAAATGAGACTCATTAAATTCTCTGATAGACCAGAATAGTGAGAAGAGTCCAGGAGACTTAAGGGGCTTTGCTGTCTCTTAAACCTCCGTGAGAAACCATCAGCTAACGCCGGTGTGAAAAACTCTCAAGGAGTAACAATAATAGAAACTGATTCACTCTTGGTATCTATGCAGATACCATGTTAATCAACAATTAAAACCCTTAAGAGAATTTTTTACCCTTCCGTACCACCCAAATAAATATGTACCCCGACAAACTGGATAGTCCCTACAGCGAAAAAGAAACTGAAAAAAAAAACTAACGAGAATAAAAAGAATGGGGAAAGCAGTATGAGAGAGAGGGGAAAATTAAGATGATTTTTCAGGAAAAATGACATTTTATAACCCCAGGATGAGAAAAGAAATGGCGTGTCAAAATGATTTTGGGGGTGCAGGAAGAAAATACTGGAAAAAGCTCAAGTGATAAGATGCAGAACAGGCTAAGTTGAGAAAGAGAGAGAGAGCGAGAGAGAGAGAGAGAGAGAGAGAGAGAGAGAGAAAGAAAGAATGAATCAACATAAGTGAATGCAGCAAAGTAGCAGAAAAGGAGTACAAGAGAAATGATTTAGTGGAAGTGTGATCCACTGAGAACTATGCAAACGACTTGATTTTGACTATAGACGCATTTGATATATGAAGTCAAATTTACGCCATATTTAAAAGAATCTAAAAAAAAAGATCTTGTAGGCTAGTGGACTTCGCTGTTCCAGTTCTAAAATAAAGGAATTTGACAGACTTGATAAATAATGAAACTTTGCTCGAGAGAAGTAAATACTTGGCTTACATGCCCAGATACTGATAATAAAACACTACAACAAACATTGCCAACCTTGACAGACACAAGTGAAATGTATTCTATTTTGCTGGTTGTTGGAAAGCGGGGTCTATTCGTCCGCACTCTGATGAAATCACTCTAATTTACTTGCTCAGGCAGTGGTGAGAAAAAGCTGTTACCTTCATTTTCAACCTTGAGAAGGACAGTGAGATTCGACTTGCTATTCTATTTGTTCTTTTTTATTTGAAAAAAGAAGTGTTTGCAGTAGACAAACTTTGGTATTAGGGGGTGGTGAATGTCAGAAACAAAAGATTTTTTATTTAATTTATTTTGAATTTTGTGCATTTTTTATCATATTTTTATAATCTTTTGGGGGTGGGTGGGGGCTTTGTTTTTCTTTGTTCGTTTCCTTCCGATATTTCTTTATACTATTCCGTCCCGGCAAACAGTTTGGACGTAGTTTCCTTTTATAACAAGGAACCTAAAAAAAAAGCAACGAAAATTAGGCATGAAAAAAAAAAGAAAAAAGAAAAGAACAAAACGAAAGAATTTTTTTCAAATAAAACAAGAGAAGGCGAGGACGGTGGGATTAAAAACTTGAAATGTGAGGATGGAAAGTCGGAGAAAAAAAAAAAACAGAGGTTTCTGGGTGTGTTTTGGGGTTTTTTTAAGTCGAAATTAGACGGTGATGAGGAGACGAAAGGACAAAGTACTCAAAAGGTTTCATTAAAAAGTTGGAATAAGGATGGAAGGACGAAGAAAAAGAAAAAAGGTGATGGTTTTATGAAAAATTGAAATGAAAGGTAAAACGAAAGACGCATTGGAGGGAGAATGAACTGGCAATCATTTGAATTCCGGTTGAGATTAGAGGGGAAAGTAGAATGGGGAGGGCTACAGAAAAAGAAAAGGCAAAACAGGAAGGAATTTTTTTTTTAATTACTAAAAACAAAAGTGAAAAGAAGAAAGAAAGAAAGAAAGAAAGAAAGAAAGAAAGAAAATGTTGAAGGAGAAAAAAGCTATTGAAACATGAATTACAAGAAAAAGAGAAAGAAGAAAAAATAATGACCCCAAAGAAAAAATGAAGAAAAATGAAGAAGAAAAAAACACAGAACGAGAAGAAAAAGAAATTAAGAAGAAAAGAAGGAAATAAAATGCATAATAAGACTTTAATATCCAAATAGGAAAATTTTTTGAAAGAAAAAAAATGAAGGTGCATAAAGAAAACTGGAAATAATTAGATTGATGAAAGAACAAAGAAAAGAAAGAAAATAATGAAGAAGAATGAAGAAAACATAAAAGAAGGAAAGATAGAAAGAAAATAATGTAGAAGTTAAGGAAAAACAGAAAAAAGAAATAAAATTGTATACTATATTTTTAGCACATGGCACAACAGTGTTCAGAAAAAAAATGCCTAACATTTGCAGTTATTCCATAAAATGCTAGACTCATTCGAGGATACGTGGTTTTTTCGTTGTGATACATCTGTAGGTTAATTAAGGAGGAACATGTTTTGTAAATAAATCTTAGAAATATGTAAAAGACCAATTTGTGGGAAAATTTCCCCTGTCTGCACTTCCAAAAAGTCGACAACGTTTCATTTTTGTTATTTAATTTTAGGAGATGGTTATAATAAAGTTTAAAAGAACACAAATCGGCCATCTTCCGAGGATGGACAGAAAAGTTCATAGTTTGTAAAGTTCATATGATGACGTCATATGATGACGTCATATCTACTTTTGATGGTTGTTTGTCTTATAGGATCTAAGCTCTACAACATCGATCTAAGAAGTGCTTCGTGTGATTATATTCCATGAGAGTATATGTATTTCGGTCAGCTAATAAACTTTTCAGCCAATCCTCATAGCTAAGAGCTGAAGTTCTCGATAAAGTTTCTAGGCATTAAAATCCCTCAAAACAGTAAATCCACCAATTAGATTATAAAGTTGAAATACAAGTTGTTAGCAAAATGATTCAATACTGTTTAAAAGCATATATATATATATATATATATATATATATATATATATATATGTATGTATATATATATATATATATATATATATATATATATATATATATATATATATATAAGTTGAAGTCACCTTGATACAAGGAAATTATTTTCATTTGAAGGATGGATTTGCTACCTCAATATTTCATTTTTGTTGTTTCCCCTTACAGTATATCAATTTTTATTTTATTTTAAAAGAAACATTTTTAAAAAACTCCTTTTCACAAAAAAGCTTTTGTCCTGCAAATGACCAAAGGTTGAAACTAGTGGAGATCAATTTAAAAAAAATAGATAACTCAGAATAAATATTCATATTTGAATGCTCGCTTTCCTTTTACCTTATATATGTATATATATAAGGATGAAGGAAAGTGTAATTTGGATTATTAATTTTTCAAAAACTGTTCTCAAATTGTTTTATATATATATATATATATATATATATATATATATATATATATATAAAATCAATAATATATATAAATAATCTCTCTCTCTCTCTCTCTCTCTCTCTCTCTCTCTCACTCACTCACTATCAGTCGTTCTACCCTAGCGCATCCATGTGAAAGACTCCATAAGATAACGTCGTTTATGTGTTTGTCCGAACTTCTCCAGCAGTACATACCTTTCTTAGAAGGTGTGTGAGATGAGAGGTACACATAAGGGGAGAAAAATACATGGATTCATGGCTTTCGCAATGCACGAAGTGAAAGGCAAACTGTCTTGTCAGGGATTCGAACTCGGATCACCGATTCCATTTCTAACGACGATAAGCAATACGCTAAATCGTCTCTTCTTTGAGGATTGTAACAAAAATTAGATCAAATTTCACGTAACGGTGAATGGTTTTAAGGTAACCACTTTCAATTCGTTTGTCATAATTTCATATATATATATATATATATATATATATATATATATATATATATATATATATATTCTAAATCCTGGAGTAGGTTGCTTACATTGCAGATAGTGCTTATAGCGTTGGGAAATCTATAAATCCAAATATTCTTCATACTGTTATGGATGAACAGTAGGTCAAACTGGGCTCTTTAAACTTGGTAAGGTCGCGAAGAAAACTCTGAATTCAAACCTGTTAACCTTGGCTTAAAAAATGATTTTGAATCACAACCTGTTCGAGCGGTGGGATTGGGGGTATATATATATATATATATATATATATATATATATATATATATATATATATATATATATATATTACATGATAGTGTCTCTGATCCTGGGTTTCATGCTTTACACATTCGTCAAATAATAGATACCTATATATATATATTAGTTAGTTAATGGTGACTGTAGTCGAAGGTGACCAGAAGGCTCCCTTTTCAACGAGGTGTAGGGGAGGGCAATACTTCTTTCCCGGGATTGCTCCACTTTACCCTTGATACGTTCCTTATATTGCAGTGTGTTAAGCAAGGAGGTATCAATTACCGATTTTAAAGTCTTATATATACACACGCGTGTGTGTGCGTGGTTGTGTGTTTAAAGAAGGAATTTTCATATATATATATATATTTATATATATATATATATATATATATATATATATATATATATATATATATATATATAGTGCCATTGTTAAACTATTGTCATTTTGAATCATTTATTTCGTCCATGTGCTTTGTTTGTTTCAAGTTTTTCTACTGTGCAATAAATTAGAATCAGTTGGGAACTTAAAGGAATTAATAATAATTCACTCGACTGGAAATTGGAAAACGTTATGCAGTACTGTTTTCATTCACGCCAGATGCAAAGATTTCAAAGTTTGGAGACGTCACTCTAGAGCTGAGAATACGAAAAACAATGATTATGAAGTTACAGCAGTTCAGAAGCCTCATTTTGATCGTTCGGATTAAAGAAGAACTCTCAAATGTGTTGCTGAGATCCAGACCATGACTGACTACAATCCCAGTGAGACAATCATGTCCACTCTCAGAAACATTAGAGTATCTGAGTTTCTAATCAAGCAGCTATTACACAAAAACATTCGAGTTTCTCATATAAGATGAGAAAAAAACAATTTTTATCACAGGCCAAAAATGACAAAAAGACAGTACCTTTATGCTTTTCAGCCAACTCAAGCATCTATTCTTACCAAACATGATTTGGTTTTCGTCTGATGAGAAATATTTCTGCCAGGATCAGATGGTTAACTCACAAAACTACCAGTGGATTAGTCTTTCTCCACAAGATGTACCGACTGAGATGAAAACCAAACACCTAGTTCATATTATGGTGTCGGGAGAGGTTACTTGTGATGGCGACGTTATGCCTCCATTCATCTTCCAACAACACCATAAACTTAACAGGGAGGCTTACATTAAGTAGCTGGAAGAGGTAATGCTGCCCTGGATTGAGAGAGAGAGAGAGAGAGAGAGAGAGAGAGAGAGAGAGAGAGACACTGCTGAAAGACACTATGTCTGCCTACAGAACTCTATCGTGCCCATCGAAATATAAAAGACCTGTCACTAAAGTAGTCAACCAGGTTAGTGAAACAATCAGTAATCGTAAAGTAATTGTGAGAAAAGATGGTTTTAAAAAACATTTAAAAAATACATTTAAAATGAAAGAAACAAAGTTGTTTTTTATACAGAACTTTATTTCATATCAATTTTTTTTTAAATAATTGATACGAAAAAAAATGTTACTGAATACTACGTTCAAGTAAATAAACTAAACATCAGGTTACATTTCAGTAAATTTCAAAGACTGAAATTCGTTCATTATTTTATTCGTTACAATTTGAAAACATTTTTTTAAAAATCATTATCAGAATTGTTTTAATTTGGATGTTTTTATTTTAATTTCAATAATTATTCTGTAAAGTTAAAATATCGTAATTATTATGTGATTATTATTCCTATACACGATATAGCAACAACTGAATTATGATTTAGAGAACTAACAAATAATAATTGAATAAATAAACAAACAAATAATAAGTAAATGATAAATAAAATATAATTGAGAAACTATAAAATTAAATAGATACAAGCAAATTAATTTGATACAAACAAAAAAGAAATTTAAAATCCAAATATAATACTTGGAGATAAAATAGGTTAGAAATAGAAAATTGTAAGACTGAAATTCGTTCCAAATTTTAGTTGTTTCAAATTTAAAAACAATTTTTAATAAATCCTAATCAGCAGTGTTTTAATTTGAATGTTTTTATTTCAATTTTAATGATTATTCTGTAACGTTACAATCATAAAGTGATTATTATTCAAATACAGCAACAACTGAATTATGAATTAGGAAACAAACAATAATTGAATTAACAAACAAATTACAAGTAAATGATGAATAGATAAAACAATTAAATATAAATAAAAACAAATAAATTAAATACAAACAAGCAAATAAATTAGAAACAAACAATAAAGAGATTTAAAAATCAAATAATACTTATAGAAAAATAGATCCAAAATTTAGTTGAATGTTTTTTTTTTGTTTTTGTTTTTTTTTTTGCTCAACTTGTTATTTTTAAGATTATTATTTTCTTTGGAACAAAACTTATTTAAAAGAGCATTTGTAGAACTCCAGACAAACATTCTTTGAATTTTTCTATACTGTGACCCTCATCAGAAATGTTAACGTTAAAAAGGAGCACATAATCTGCGAAAACATTCAATGTTGTATATTTGATTGACTTAATGAAGAAAAGAATGATGTTTTATCAGCTAATCAATGACTACAGAACAGTATATCACAAAATTTGTAGTTGTATCTCTTGGATATAAAAGGGAACCTTTATTAATCCCCCGAAAATAGCTTCTAATTTCAGTTATTTCTTCCACATTAATTTTTCCAGATATCAAATCTTTGCAATTATTACATTTAATTTTCTTAAAAACTACATTACAGCAATAACCTGCTAAGTATAGTATTACAGGAAGAATTTCTCTACATTTATTAATACCCCCTATTAATATCACATCAATTCTAAATTTGTACACATCTAACTTTGACTCCAATGACACTTCATCCCAGCTTGGTTCTTGTAAAGTCTAAAAACTTACAATCAATTTTAATGTATTTCTGATTAAATGGAAAACTCAATTTTAAAATTGATAGCTTTCTAATTTTTTCACTCTCAAACACTTGTATCGACATATACTGATCTCCACTATGTTGTTTGTTCAGTTCTAGAAATGCATAGGTTGTATGGTGCAAAATAGTGAAGGTTTCATTTGTTAATTTGCCATTTCTTCCAGAAATGCTATTCCAAGATTATATATATATATATATATATATATATATATATATATATATATATATATATATATATATATATATATATATATATATATATATATATATATATTCCTGCAAGCAAAACAACAGCCAACGAAGTCCACATAAGATGAAGATTTCGGCCGGGCATGCTTTCGGTGCCAACGCATCATTACAACAACCCTAGAGCGTGCCAGCAATATCTTAAAATACCTCCAGACTTTGTTGATTTTCCGGCACAACGGAAAATCATGTGCGAAGTCAGAGGCATATGAAATTGACAGAGAGATGTTGGGATAGCATCTAGTGAAGTCCATGAGTATTTAACTGAAAAATTATTGATTTGAAACCACGTTCTGCGAAGAGGTTATTTATACACTCGCGTACTGATGTGGAAAAAATGCATCAATTTCTATTAGTAATTACGTGGAAATGCGGTTAATAATAATGCTGATAACACGGACATTTTTTGTGTGTATTTAAATAAATGTATAAGATGAGTATTGGATACGTTACTTTTCGCGTTTGGCGAGTAGATAGATAGATAGATAGATAGATAGAATATCGCCCATTAATAAGTGCACTCCTGACAACAAATAGAAGCTGATTATTTTCTTCTTATCCATAGATACCAAAATGTTATCATTTCTAGTGAAACACTATACAATAAAAACGGATATTTTGAGCTAATATTA
>OY757923.1:72334033-72494033 GCA_963585895.1 Sepioteuthis lessoniana | reverse complement strand
TATCCTTGGGAAATGTATGGTTTATACCGTACCAATGAAAATTAATGGGTTTGTAAGAGGTGAGTAAAAGGCTGGCTAAGTAGTCCACCTCTAGCAGTCGGTTACCTTCTTCACGCCGTTGGTGAGTATTGTATTTTGTTATTGTTATAAAGATTTTCATTTCATTTCCAACCTCCGTTTTGGTTATTTCTCATTCAGTAACCTTTTTGTTTGGTTACATCAGTATGAATCCAACAATTCTTCTCTCCCTCTTCGCCTGCTGCGGTTAAAATATTTGGACAGACTGGGCTCTTTAACCTTCTTGTAAAAACTGGTCTTGAAAAAAAACTTTATTCAACTAGTTGTACTTCACTTAGATATCGGTCTTGTGTCGCATCCTGCTCGTAGCACAGGGATTAGGTAAATATGTAGTTTTGCAGTAGATACAATTAGCGTATTCTAAACCCCACCAACAAGGCTGGGAGTTTATGCAAATTTTATAAAATCTTTATAGAATTTAGACCCTGTGGCAATCATGCAATCTTGATATATATATCAAATGCTTTTCTTTTTGTAAGTTTATTTTAGTCGGAGGAGATGAAGGGCATTAAGTTTCTATAAACTTTTGCGGTGTTTTTGGTAGAGAGTAGCTTAATCAACAGAGAAGAGAACACAAGATTTGATTATGTCAATATCATTCAGTTATATTCACGCAAGATTATATTTCACACGATCATGTTTCTCATTAAATGACTATGACAGTTGAGATGATAAAGCACCATACTATCATTATTTCCACCAAGGAGACTACATGAAATGGCTTACGGTTAAATCACGTTGGAAACATCAGTTTCCGCCAGATCATCGAATGGTTTGATGGTTTGGTTTGGTTTTATGGTATATCGTCCATTATTAGTTGTTTCATACTGTTATACATAATAAATATACGATTTGTAAAGACATTTTGTAGATACACACAGATAAATAATCAAATAGTTCTATTTCTAACAATTCAATTTAGCATAAGTCACCAACGTTCAATGGTTCCAAGTATTGCACTGCATCACTAACAATTCAATTAAACATCAGTCATTTGTTTACACTCAGTTAAATTTAAAAACTGTTCTATTTCTAAAAATTCAATAAAGCATAGGTCTTTTTTTTGCATTGTTTAAAAGTCAAACAGTTCTATTTGACCCACTGATAGGACCCTGAGAGGTATTACCACTCCAAAGCAGTGTGAACCTGGGAGTGATGGTAATGAAAAGGTACTCTGCGTTCCTCAAAGCTCCAGCATTACTGGAGCCTCATCATCAGATTATTTAGTGCCATCTCCTGGACAATCATTGGTGGGATGGGGTGGGGTTCCTCCTCTGCAGAGATGCAGTTGGTGTATGCTCTAGCCCCAGCAGTCTACACTCCAGATCATCAAAGTTAAGCAAGAGATTGTTAATTCAGTTACAAGATGGGTGATGAAATTGATTTGTTTGGTGTTTTGTCTATATAGCCGAATTCCTTAACTTGGATTTTTAAATTCTAAATTTGAAAATATTTGAAAGTATGTTTTATAATTACAGTCTGGATTTTAATAACATTTTGAATACACGCTTGGCGATTAACCCGATAAATTATGGAAATTGCTCTTTGTGCTGTTGTCCTTCGAAAATGTATGAACCAATCTCTAGGCGAATTGTAAGGCAGCTTGGATTCTTAAGTCTTGGTAGGACAACCGGTAAATGAGAAGGAAACACACTGAATTCAAAACCTGAGGAGTGTAGTTCGGGAGAATTTGTGGCATATTCGTGCACCATTCTTCTAATATAAGCTTTATTCTTTTGATTTGGTTTAGTGACCCGTCTTGGAGAAAGAAGACTTTAAATTCAAACCGGCTTTACTCAAGTTTGAAATATGCATCCCCTTCTGCCTGTGACGAGGGGTTGGGTAAATGCATGCTGTAATTATTTCAAGGCATAACTAAATTTTACAAGTAAAAAAATATAGTTTCTGCATTATCAATAACACTATATAATATCATGATATCATTAAAGAATAGATAGATAGATAGATAGATCTGTACAGGGGTAGTAAGTTAAAAGAGCTTCTTGGGAAAAGCTGCATTTACAAGAGAAAGAAATGACAGATTCACATAAACATATTTTTAAATAGAAATGCAAGATATCGATATTGTAAGCCTTGACAGAAGAAAAGCCAAACCACTAGTGAATATTTTTTGTACTCACATTCCTGTCAAGCTTCAACTTAAAGTATGTTTGGTTTCAAGAATAAAATGAGTCTTTCCATTCGACCTTTTGTAGTAAACATTCTTAAAAAGCAAGGAATGTAACAGGGTTATGGTTTCGATAGGATGTAGTGAAGGCATCTTTTGCAAAGGGAAATCGTAAAATAAAAATGAAAATGACGTCGAAAGAAAGAAAACTGTAAAGTCGAGAATGTTTCTAAGAGTGTCATCGTGAAAAATGAGAATATTTTAGATAACCAACAGAGTTTGAGGTTTTTTTTAGTTTTAGTTTTAGTTTTATTATTAGTTTAATGACAAGAAATTGAAGAAAACAGAAGATTGAAGTCTTGTCAGTCGTTTTTTCTTCCATTTTCTTTAATTATTTTCTATTCGAAGTTTATGCGTTTTTTTTGGGTTTTTTTTATTGTTTTATAGTTTTTAAGATTTTTTTCTTTCTTTTCTTTTCCTTGCAGACAAAGCCTTTTCTCTACGAGTCTTCCAAGATTGACACCTCTGGACAAAATTCCTAAAAGAAAGAATGCAACGGAGATAAAGAGATGATAATGTGTCGATGTTTCAATTTATTTATTTATTTTTCGGAAATAAAGGTATACACCATTTCTGGTTACTGAAAGAAAATAGCGGAACGTGTCTTTATATAAAAATAAGGACTTTTAGCGGGAATGAGTGAAAAATAAAAATAAAAGTGAACGGAAGTGTGCGTCTACAAAAGTGCAGAATTCAATCATATTGTGAAAAGCTCCTGACTTAAACTAGAGTGGCACAAGGTTCTATTGCAATCTGAACGCTAATGAATTGATCCATGAGCTGATTAGAAACCATCCTGCAACGAAACACTAAGAAAGCGTATAAAGATAATCTGTTCGCTAAATCAATGGAAATTCCACAGTCAAAGATACTTACAAAATAATTATGTTATATCTATGCGATAATAATTCGATCTTTGTATGTGTACATGTGTGTGGATGCGTGTGTGAGTGTGAGTGTGTCCCACGCCTCCCGTCGAAAGCAGGATGTGACACGTCAATATTTAATCCGATTAAAGTCGGTGTCTATTCAGAGTTTTCATTATCCTAAACTAGCTTCAATAGCTTCTAAATAAACCAGTCTCAACGATAGCTGAAGAGGAAAAATGGTTCCATGCCTTTCCAAGGGTATTAATATTCAGTGAAACAACCTTGTCTAGTATTTGAACCCGAATAGCTGAGTCCATTTACTGCGCCGTAAGCTGCACTTTTTTTATGTGCGTATTTTATCACAATACAGCGAAAATGGTTTATCATAGCGAGATTTTTGTCATCGAAACAGCGTAAACATCTTACGCAGAGAATAAAGCATTTCACAGTCCATTTTTCAACATGATAATAATGTAGAATGTAACGGTAAAGTTTCTGCTCACTCTGATCACTATAATTTATCAAGGGGATTATTTAATGCAAATTACAGATTTCTTCTTATTCATTAATTTGAAATCAATGAATAGTATGTGACTTGACTTCAAGCATAAGGGATTCTTAAAGCGGTCTTTAAAAGCCAATTAAAAATAATAAACAGTGTGAATAAGAATAATGTAGATATACATTTTTTCATTTTTTTTTAAATCGAGGAATATATATATATATATATAAATTGAATTACCATGACCAGAAAATCCAGCTAGCACTGCACGTGATATACGGAATCACTGGACAGCTGTTTCGACCTTTTTAGGTCTCATCCACAGTGTATACTATGATCTCCGGCACTGGAGATAGAACCAATGACCACAAAATACAGAGTCGAAACTATCCCACTAAGTTACTGGTCCACGCTGCACACCTATTGTGTCTTACAGTGGACACAGTTACCTCCTTGGGCAACCTCTTCCCAAGAGGATTGGAGATACGCATCCGTGTAATCATAATCTCATAGGCAAGGAAATAGATGTACATTTTTTTAATTTTTTAGATAGAGGAATGGTACCATAAAGTGAATATCCATGACTGCCCGCAACATACAGAATCACTGGTTTGTGGTTAATTATTCAATGTTAGAGTTTCGGCTCTGCATTCTCTGGTCTCTGGTACCATCTCCAGTGGGGGAGATCATGGTATACCCTACTGATGAGGCTTAATAAGGTCGAAACAGCTGTCTAGTGGTTTCGTATGTTGCGCGCAGTACTTGCCGGATATTCTGGTCATGGTAATTCAATTTAAAAACGAAATCATGGGAGAGCATGAAGACATAGGATGTCTGGGAATATATATATATATATATATATATATATATATATATATATATATATATATATATATATATATATCGGGTGAGTCTGAATAGTAACGGAACGGGTGTTCGTATCACAAAGCATTTTTCAATTCTAAAAAGAACAAACTACATAGCTTCCCTTTTAAAATAACCCATCGTATCTTATGCACTTTTATATCCTGCTCTACCATGCTTCTGTGCACTGCTTGAAGGATTCTCCTGAGATGCCCCTCCGCTCTGCCGTTACAACTCTCTTGATGGCCTCCATGCTTTCAAAACGGGTCCCTTTGATGGTTTCCTTCTGCCAGGGAAAAAGAAGTCACACAGAGCAAGATCGGGTAAATAGGGAAGTTGTTCTGGGATTGTGATGTTCCTCTCGGCTAGGAACAGCCGGATGCTCAGCACACACAGTCCCGATACTTTTCAGACACGCCTAAATCTTTGCGGATAATCTTCCAAACAATGTATTTTTTATGTCCAGATGACTTGTGATCATTCTACCAGTTAAGCAAGAATCACTACACAAAACCTGCCATACAATCTTAGCGTTGACAGCATTCCTGCTAGTTGAAGGCCTCCAGCTCCCGGAGTCATCTTTTAACTCCTCAAGACCCTCTCTGAACTTCTTGTACCACTCGAAAACACATGTGAACGACGTAGTCTTATCTTTGTACACTCGTGGAAGCATTTTAAGTACTTTTGACGGAGTCTTTCTCAACCGGACGAAAAATTTCAGATTTATTCGTTCTCAGTGCTCGTAGCTAAACGACATGAAAAAGCCAAGGTGTAAATAAAAGCATATGAAAAAAAGCAATAATTGTAGAAAGCTAAGATTACAGAAATATATTTCCAAGATCTCGTGTTAGATGATGACATAATCCGCTTATTCGTCTTTCTCACATAGCTCACGGAGCACACCCAATTACGTTACTTTTCAGACATAACCTCTTTATATTCTAATTGAAAAAGCAATAATATGATTTATTTACTGGACTTTATACGCTGCCAAAAACAATATTTTAGAAAGTCAGAAAGGTTATTTTACTTTAGACCAAATAACTATAGACACAGAATCAAATCTGTTGATGACAGCAAACTAATACTTGTAGAATAACATTTCCGCTCCAGCGGTCACTGTTTTAACATAGATGTAAAGTTCCCTATCATAGAAAGAATTGATTTAAAACGCATTGGACAATATCATGGCCATATAATAAACACAGGAAGATTAGTGGATAGAATGTTTATGAACACCAACCCCAAATAGATTTAACATCAGACTGAATGGCGCTCTTTTGATATAGGATAGACAGAATTGGGGTAACACATAGATACCTAATTGAAAAATTAAACAAACCAAATTGACATGCAAATTTTTAACTATACCTCTCCAATGCTTAATACAAACCTCCCAAATGTATCATGAGATACATAAAAGTTTGTTGAAGACATTTGGATATCAGAAAATGATTTTCCTTCAATGAGGTGCCCAATAAAGTTAATGAAGATGCGTTCTAGATTCAGTGATATTTTTTATTAAGGCCTAGGTAAAAATGTAGATTTAATATGTGGATTTTCTCGATAGCTACTTGTACTGCGCTTGTAAATATTGACAAGTTTACGAAAAATCTGAATAAATAATTGTGGGGGAGAGAATAAAAGCTAGACATGCGGAGCTATTACGAATATAACTTTTAAAATGAGGAGGGTCAATCAAGAACCGAGAAAGAGAAAAAGAGCTGGAGACTCGAGAGGTTATTGAAAAGAATATGCTCAAAAAGTGTGTGTCAAAATACTAGAAATGATGGGATATGTTTCCTAACAAAGGAAAACCAAGGAAAGAAGAGAGGATCTTGGCAATTAATGAAAGAAAAAAGAAGGAAAAAAAGAAGAAAAAATACAGGAATGCCGTATTAACGGACATTTTTTATATCTTTTTTGGCTATTGAAAAATGCACTTCCTGTCATGCCCAAAGAGAGGCGCTGACAAAAGGACAGACGTCTGCCATAAAAACGCGATGAAAACTCGCCAATTTATTGTTGTCATTCAGCTATCTGTATGTTTGTTGTGGTTGTTTTTCGTTATTATCTTTTTTTAATATTTCTTCTTTTTTTTTATTTTCACCTGCATAAATGACGTCGTTTTTTATTTGGTTTGTTTAGTTTTGTTGTTGTTGTTGTTTTACTTTTGTTGTTTTCTTTTCTTTTCATTTATTTTTCTTTTTTGTTCTTTTTTTATCTTTTTCTTTTTCTTTTTATTCATTCCTCTTTTCTTTTCCTCCCTTTATCTTTGTTTTCTTTCATTTTTTCTTCATTTTTCTTTTCTTTCCTTACCTTGTATTTTCTTTTCTTTCATTTTTCTTATTTTGTATTTTCTTTTTCTGCTGTTTTCTGTCTATTCATTCTTCTATACGTTTGATTCATTTCTCTTTTCTTTCTTTTTCTTTTCTTTTCATTGATTTCTCTTTTCATCGTTTACTCTTTTCTTTCCTTCTCTTCTAGTTTCTTTTGATTCATTTTCTTAGCATTTCTTTCTATTTTTTTTCTTTCTTTTCAATCAGCTTCGTTTTCTTTCAATTAATTCCTTTTTCTTATCATTCATTTTACTTTCCTTCTAATTTATTTCACTTTACTTTTCTTTTCTTTACTTGTTTTTTCTTCCCATTTCTTTTCTTTTCTTTCCTTTCATTCATCTTTCCTTTCTTTTCATTCATTTTTTCCGTAAATTCTTTTTTTATCATTTTCTTCATTTTTTCTTTGTTTTCTTTTTTTTTTTTTGCATTTATTCATTATTTTTCCTTTTCTTATTTTCCTTTTCTTATTTTCTTTATTTTCTTGTGTTTTATTTTCTTTTTCTTTTACTTTTCATTCTGTTCTCTTTTCTCCTAAAATCTTTACTTTTCTTTTAATTGATTCCTTTTTTCGTCTTTTCTTTTCGTTTCTTTTTCTTTTTCTTCATCTTACTTACTTTTCTTTTATTTTCTTTTAATTTTTTAATCAAATTTTCGTTTTTGTAAAATTTATTTATTTTTCATTTATGAGAAATCATTTTTTCTACTCCTCTATATTTCCTTTTGCCCCTTTTCCAAGATTAATTTTTTCTTGAAATTTCTCGTTTTTTTTCTGCATTTTTTCCTCATTCGTATTATTCGTTTTCGTTATTTTTGTTTTTATCATTCTTTCTTTCATTATTTTTTCTTCTTTTCCAAATAATTTTTGGATTTTTTGCTTGTGGTGTTATTGCCCACTTCATATTTACTAAGTTCATGGCACAAAACCAAATTAGGCGAAAATAGAATAGCAAAGTCTTATTGTGCCAAACCACGAAGTGCAAAGGGCTTATATGTCTTGAAAATCAATTGTGGAAATAATAGATTGATATTTTTGTGCGTGTGGACTCGAACCACAGTCGCTGGCTCTAGTATGAAGTACGCAACCATTTCATCCATAAAACAGACTGTTGTATTATAGATAATATAGTTATTAATATTCATTTGGCTTACTTTCTTATAGCTCAATTTCATATGTAAGTAAATTTACGGAAGAATATTTAGAGGTTGATACAAATTGATTATTCCAGATTAATATGTTACTTATGAATTCATCGTAATATCATAAACTGCATCTGCTTAAATGGGCAAGATAGTCTCATGGAATGGGACCAAATGAAGTTTATTTTTCCATATTGTATCTTTTGCAGTCCACACAATTCTGCCATTTGTGTTTCATTGCTTTGATCCCATTCGGGAAATAATCATCACCTGCAGATATAACGTATCATATGATCTTTCCAGCCAACCCACTTATATATATATATATATATATATATATATATATATATATATATATATATATGTGTGTGTGTGTGTGTGTGTGTGTGTGTGTGTGTGTTATGTACAGATCTCTGTGTGTGTGGAAAGAGTGAGTGATAAATATATGTCCCTGTCTGTTTATCCATCACTCTTTCAATCTCTGTATTGATCTACTGTATTCTATCTCTCTCTCTATATATATATATATATATATATATATATATATATATATATATGTATGTATATGTATGTACGTGTGTGTGTTTGTATGCTAGCTTTTATAAACTACGGTCGGTTTCTTTGTTTAATAGCATATAAACCTTTGTGGCTTATTTATGCCAAAGCCATCCTCATAAAAGAACAACAGTGATATTATTTAAACCCTAGCTGGGGAGATAAGGGGGTTCATATCAATGATATCAACACGAACATGAAGATAATAGCGCAACTGGAGTTTGAACTTGGTTCCTGCAAAGCCGTTGTCCAGATCTTTAGCCATTAATTCCCCTCTCTAATAAATCTCTCTATCTGCATACCTATCTCAAAATCTGTAATGATCACATGTGTGTGTATGCATAAAGTGATATATATATATATATATATATATATATATATATATATATATATATATATATATATATATATTCACCTGTTTATAAATAAACTGTTGCATTATATTATCTCTCTCTCTCTCTCTCTCTCTCTCTCTCTCTCTCTCTCTCTCTCTCTCTTCTTACTAATCTATCTATGTATCTCAGTTTCTTCTCAACAATGTATTCTTAAATATAATAATAAATACTTTAATTTATTCGGTGAGTGAGTTCTCTAGTCTTGCCAGCATATAAGAATGTTTAAAAAAAAAAAGAAATAAAACGGTAAGTTCTGCAGCTTACTTTTCTTTTATTTTCTTTTAATAATGATTCGAAAAGATGACACAAAAAATAAGTTTTTAAAAAGGAATTTTATAGAAAAGAAATAAGAAAGAAAGGGATAGAAAAGAAAAAGAGTTGCAAATTTTAGTGTAATTTGCAGGAACTTATCTGAGAGAGTGCCCGGGAAACAATAGTTCTTTGAATTTGATTATTTTTCTTTTCCTTTTGGTTTTGTCGAAATATTTCAGTTTTCATTTGATTTCGAGTCTTCCGTGAAGTTATCTTTTCAGTGGAATTCTCGGGTTGAATTTTCTTTCAGTTCTTTAACTTGGTATAATTTCAGTTGTCGACTTTCGTTCAATTTTACTTTTATTTCTTGGGAAGCTTCTTGCCTGTTTGAAATACTTATCGGTTGTTCAAGAAGCGAGTGACGAAACCCTTCTGTTGGCGATTTTTTCCTGCCTTTCAGTTGGGTCCCTGAATTCGTACTTTTGTTTGATTTTGATTTTATATTTTGGGAAGCATCTTCCTGTTAGAAATATTTATGGGCTATCAAAAAGCGAGTTGGGTGGAGACGCCAACTGTACGGCTACCTGCCTCCCATCACGAAAACTATACTGGTCAGACGAGCCAGACACGCCGGACACTGCTGGAGAAGCAAAGACGAGCTCGTAAGTAACGTACTACTGTGGACCCCCACATATAGCCAAGCAAAAGCAGGACGACCAGCCCGAACTTACATTCAGCAGCTATGTGAGGACACGGGATGTAACCCAGAAGACCTGCCGGAGGCGATGAACGATAGGGAAAAGTGGCGAGAGATGGTCAAGGATATCCGTGCTGGCGGCACGACATGATGATGATGATGATGATGATGATGATGATGATGATGATGATGAAAAGGCGGGTGATGACATCCTCTGCTGGCTATTTTTGTGCCTTTACAGTTTGGTCCCCTAATTCGTACTGAGAGTCCCAATAGTAGTTCTCAACAAATAGTGGGGAGTACCTTTTTGGTGCCGTATTGTCTGGGATTACTTCTTCCTTTTCCACTCAAGCCAAATCAAATTCCGCGCGTGGTCGGTTTGATTTTTTCTTCGAAATAATTTTTATTGATACACTTATACTAAAGATACACAAATAGATCACAGTGAGACGTTACCACAAAAATAAATGTTTAGTTTGCATTTGGCACCGGATTGAGTCACATGATAGTAACGTCACTCAAAAAGAGCAGGGGGTGTCCGCGTGGGGTAATGGTTAAAGCGATGGACTGCGGAATCGTAGTAAGCGAGTTCGTACTCCAATCGCGCTATTACGTTCACTTTCAAGCAAATACCCATGGAAAAGGTATGAACCCCCTTATCCTCTTAGCTATGGGTTAAATAGTACCACTACTGTTCTTCCAGGAGAATGGCTTTGGCATTAAATAACCTACAAAGAGTTGTTATGCCATTAAAAGAAAGAAACCAAACCAAAAAGAGTATGAAACAAAAGCGTACATATTTGCACAGTTGAAAAATCGAAAGTTTTAAATACCAGCTAACGGAGAGAACCGTTGATGGAAACTCTGAGTAGTGAGTTTTTGTCCTATTCTATATCTTTATTTTTACTACGAGCTGCATCTAAAAAGTAACAGGACTGGTATGGAAGCAATCTATTTTAATTCCAAACAGCACAAAATATAGTTCCTGTTATATAGCCGTGATGAAGGAATAAATAGGCAAGACACTTCTTTACAAAAATATATTACTCACATTTTTATTTCTCTCGAAAGAGGATCAAAACTTCTGTAAAGTGTGACAGAGATGGACAGAGACAGAGAGACGAAGACATACGGAGACAGACGGTGGAGAACTTGAAGGACTTGGACACTGCTATATTGACCCTTCTCTCACTTTAGCCGCATTGCGCCAGACTCAAAGCTTTACTTAGCACTTCTTCTTAACAATGCTATGCTTCCATATTTATGCTGAGGGCCACACTTAGCACTTCTTCTGTTTTTCGGGCGATGGATACACAACCAGAGGCTCACTATTAACCACTGCCCCAGCGGAGCACCCAATCTCGCGCTAGTGCTTTCCGTGACTGACCTAATCTCTTCTGGCAGTAAGATCGAGACTGACCGTTACTAATTTCATAACGCCTAATCATTTCCGGTACGATCCACGTGAGCTACTTACACCTACGCATCGCTGGATTTTTTTTATTTTTTTATTTTAGAAAATAATAAGCTCTATTGCTCCTTCTAACAGCAAATTTTACTTGAATATGAATACTTATGTTTCGGGATAAAATAAGAAATATTTGCCAACATTTCAATTTATTGACAAATTTAGCCAATAAGTAGCAAGCACGAGTTTAGGACACAAATCGATAAAAAGCGTTCAATAATTAATAGAATCGCTCATATTTGCTATGACGGCTGTCAGGCTTTTCAAATAATTTGAAGTAAGTTTCTAGCAGAAATAAATTTTATTATTATTATTCCACTCCTGTTGAAAAATCACCAGAATATTGCTCAAGTTTAAACTCTAATTTATATTATTTAGAATTTCGTAAGAAGCTGAAGCAATTCTTAAATTGTTTAAATTTTAAAGCAATGTAATGAAATTAATTGATTACTTTAGAATTTAGAATATATATATATATATATATATATATATATATATATATATATATATATATATATATATATATATATATGCGTCAATGTAAATGAAGACAAGAGTCAAAATACCCTACTTGACATAAACTATCAAGTTTCATCTCAGAAATTCAGACATTTAAACTTTTAGATTAAATGCCCAGTCCGTAGAGCTTAGAATATGTTTTATCACTTACAGGGGGGTAATAGCTCCAAAAAAGAGGGTTATGAGTATGATACTAATCTACATCTAGTGGTGAGGTTCCAGTTCCTTAGATCTTTGGCGTGCAGAATTTTTAATCATTGCTATTCCTCCCTGGTCCACTCTGACTCAATGTGATCTCATCTGTGACTCAAATAGTTCTGTTTAAAGCTATTCGTATTCGATAGGACCATGTAAAAAAAAAACTCTTAAGAATTAACATCACAAAAAATGTAAATATGAACCTACATTAAACGCGATTGCCGAATGTCCAGTCATAAAATAACCCGAGATGAATTGACGTACCATTAAATCAATCAAGCAATCTAAGTTTTAACTCTTTTTACAAATTTTAATTCTGAGATTTAGTTCAGGTGACATTATTTGGTGACTTTAAACACTTCTTTTCTTCTCGTTTAACTACCCTCCCGTTTTCAGTGCCTTATGTTTTCGAATCATCATGGTGTATGCTTCGAATCATTTTTCATGCTGAAAAATTCAACATTTGGTTGTCAAGAAGTATATAAAGTGAAACAAATCCTTCTCAAGTATTTTGCGATACCTACCAGCGTCCATTTTTAGATTTGAATACAAAATGTACTGGCTTAACAAATATTTCAAATAGACGACGTGAGAGAGATTTAATGATTGATGGTGAGCTGATTGATTGATTTTTGCACGCCATCCTATCGAATACGAATGATTTTCAAAAAGATCTATTATGGGAATCTAATAAGTTTTTGCACTCCGGGTCATGTCCATGAAACTTTTTATGTGTGTGGAGGGGTCTAACTCCTCTGGATACTGTCAGCATAGTCTAAGCCCTATCGATAATGTGAGCAAATGAATTGTGATACAAAAATCAACTCAAATTAAAATGAAAGATAATAATAGTGAAAATTATGAATAATAAATTGTCTATTCGTTCAACTACTTATTAGTATGAGTGATAATGAATCTTCTAAATTCTAAACTAATCAATTCATTTCACTTGATTCTTTAGAATTTAAACAATTTAAGAAGCTGATTTATTTAGCTTACGTATAATTGAAACGTTCCAGACATTTTTAAGCCGATATCTGAGCCCCGAATTGGCGCAGAACGAAATCGATCAATCATACAACAGAAAACCGTTGACGTCATGCCTCCATTCTCCCCAACCCAAAAAGACAAGAAAAAATGATACCGTTCTGTGGAAATAATTGATTAAATTCTATAGTTATTGCTTTAATCACCATCTTCCGTTTGTAATTTTTGTTTGTTTGTACGTCAATCAAGCTCCATAATTATAAAATGTGTTAATTAATCTAATAGATAGTTTTGACTGCAACCGTCTGGCATGAAATTAAAAGAAAATTAAAAGAATTTTTCCTGGTTAGATATCATGGATTCTGAAAGAGCATGGTAAAAGAACAATTAAAAAAAGAACTAAAAAATCTTTCATATCTTTTTGTGAGAAGTAAAGAAACAATAATTTTGCTAACTTTCAAAATGGTGGTCGTCGTTTAATATTTCTTACGTAAGTGAAAGGCAAATCCATTTATTCAATCATTTCTGTTGTATTCTTTTTCTGCTTTTATTTCATTAATTGTTTCGTCTTTAAGGATTCTTTCGTCTTTTGAAGAAAATTCAAGAAATTACTTTTCTTTACGTAAATGTAACTGCCAAGAATAACATCGAGAAATTTCGTTTTTCTCAGTGAAGGAATAAAACATTTAAAATAAGAAAATAAATAGAATTTTCACATTCAAAATAAGTTTATCACTAAGATAAATATTCTACTGATATATAAAATAGAATGGCACATTTACACATGCAGTATCCCTCAGAAGTATTTGAACAAGCAGGTAATTTTCTTCGATTCACTCGGATTTGAGATTTTAAAGCAAGAAAATTCTATTCTTGTTCAAATACTTGTGAACAGTAACCTTCATGAGAATCCTTTTATAGAAAATGCAGCTCATAAGTTTTCAACATGCTTAATAACTGATTTTGACGAAGATGAGTCCAAAATTATTTCCTCACTCTCAATGGGGCTTGGAATCTGCTGACTGTATCCCAGACAGAAGGCTTAGACTCCCTCCCCTAAAAACTAAAAGGATGTCCTGAGTATGAAACTAAACTGCATCTGATGATGAGGCTCCAGTTCTGTAGGTCTGAGGAATGTGGAATACCCTTCATTACCATTACTCCCAAATCCACTTTGACCTGGAGAGGTAGTATCTGTTAGGGTCCCATCTATGGTTCAAATAGTTTTGTTAGCAAAATATTTGTATTGTATAGGAATGCTTGATATATAACTGGGTAAAAAAAAAAACTTAAGAAAGTACGCAAAAGATGTGAATATAAACGTATAATGTCGGTGATTTTCTAACCTCTCGTTATAAAATAACCCTCGATAAGTTGAAAGGCAGTTATAATCAATCAATCAATCAATCAGTTTACCAACCAAATTTACTTACTAGTTTGGTAACTCTTCCAATGAAAGGTGTGAGTTCGCTTTTTCAATCTCTTTGCTGGGCAATTCTAGATAAGATTCTAGAGAGATGAAAAAAAAAGAACTAGTTTGGTTTTATTTAACAATTTATCAGAAATTCAGCATTCAGAACTGCATAAAATTAATGCATACCTCGTTGATTAGCATAAAATTTGGTTCTTTTTGCGTAACACTCTGATTTTTACTTTCAAAAGCTAATGATTGTTTTTATTTATCAAAACCAATAACAAGAATGACACTGACCAATCGTCGACAAAGATGGTTGGTGGTATTATTGGTGCTATTTGAATGTCAGTAATGTCACCCATGATCTTGTTAATGAGTTGATGAAGCAGTACCAAGCTATCCCGAGGCCGAAGAGCAGAGGAATGGATTCAAGTCTCACCGAGGGCTTATTCTTTATTGTTATTTCCGACTGATAAAGTTTTTCGCTGTCGTTGAAGAGAGGTCGTGAGTGTGTTGTGATAAAAAGCAACTTAAAAGAGACAATGAAGGATAATATGAAAAATAAATAAATAAAATTTTCCCCAAAAAAAGGAACAGATTTTTTTCCTTTCTATGAAAGACGATTTAGGAAACTCACAAAATATCATAATCTAGAATCATTAACATATTGCAAAACGTGGGAAGCAGATTGTTCTTTTGTCACCAGGATCAAGTGAAAACCTCCGTTACTTTTAGTCTCCCCAAGTTGTGAGAGAACCAACTCCTCTACACGAGCAGGATATGACACAAGGCCAATTTTTAAGTGTAGTAAAGGTAGTTTTAATTTTGAGTTTTCCTTTTCCTCGACTGGTTGTCTACCAAGGCTAAAGAACCCAGTCTGCTCTACTATTTGCCTATAGAAAGAGGGAGGAGATATAAGTTCATATTTTTCTCAAGGGCATTAGAGTAAATTGAAACGTATTCAGCCTAGTCTTGCATTTGAACTCGGATCACCGATTCCATTTCCCATGAAGAGAACGTTTATGCTAAGCGCGCCACCTAAAACTGATAATGTTCAACTGCAAGATAAAGATGTGGAATTGCATTTACGTTTCAGAACTATAAGTCATTGCCTTCTTGGTCGAGACAAGAACTTTTCTGCAACTTTTCGAATTTAAAAAAATGCCTTTTTACTTTTTTTTTCATCTCATGTGTTTTTTCTTTTTTTTTTTTTGCGAGGGGTGGGTGGGCAGCGGAGGTTCTTTTTTTTATTGTCTGCTTTCTCTTTGTTTTGTTTTGTTTTATCTTTTTTCAGCTTTCTCCTTCTTCATTATGTTTTCCTTTTCATTCTTTTTCGTTAACCAGAAACTTGGTCCTTGTCTTTTATTTTCTAACTTCTTGAATTACTTCATTTTACTTTCTTTTGGTTTTCTTTGCTTCTTTCTCAAATTTTCTTTTTTTTTTTTTTTTTTTTTTTTCCTTTTTCTTTTAGCGTCCAACTTTCTTTGGTCTTCTTGTCTCGCTGATTTTGTTTATTTGTTTTTATTTTCTCACTCTTTGTCTCTCGTTTTCTCTTATATTATCTCTCTCTCTCTCTCTCTCTCTCTCTCTCTCTCTCTCTCTCTCTCATTCTCTCTCTCTGTCCTATTTTCCAGGTTTTTACCTCTCTTTTTATTTTTTTTTCTGTATTGCTTTCCTTTTAACTAGATCCTTTCCTCCCCGCCTCTCTCTCTCTCTCTTCTTTTATTTTTCATCAACCTTTTCTTTCCATTATAATTAATTGCGAGAAAATATTTACTTTCTAATTAGTTCCCCATGGTTGAGTGGCATTTACGATTTTTTTATGTTTTGGGGAGGGGAGTCACTTTACATTTTTTCTGGAAATTTTATAAAATAGTGTTTTAGTGGTATGTGTTCTTTCTCTATGTTAAGCATGAGGCAAAAAACTTAACGTAAAAAGCTTTCGAGCTCAGTTTTTTTTAAATATCCATACAAAAGTTATACAAGAAGCTTTGGAATTCGCGTTAATGATATAAGAGAAAAAAGATATGAGACTGAGTAATTAGAATGTATCATAAAAGCACTCTATCAGTCTATTATATATAAATATATATAATTATACATGCATGTATAAGTCTGCATGAATATATGCGTATGTGCACCAATAAGGGTACGGGTCTATATATCAGTTCGAATGATCGAGAATTTCTGTTCTGCGCGTCTACAATCAAAAAATTCTACATCATGATAAATCGATGATATTTATGCTCAACGTGACAGGAGCATTATATGTACTAACAAACGGCATTCATCAAATAATTTGAATATCTAATTTTCATGGTTTTAAAACTTAGCTTTTAATAAGTAACTGTCTTGTGTTTTTAATTTTGAATGTCCTTACTTTATTTTCATATGTATAATCTTTGGCTTTGTGTGTGATTTTTACAAGTAAGCCAAAAGTTTATTTTTAGTTTAGGATTTTTTCCTTGCCTTTGAAAAATACGACGCACAAGTAAGCAGACTCGAAAAAAAAAAGACAGAAGTAAAAATGCATCCAATAAATTAAGGGATTTTTTTTTTTTAGTAATTTTTTTTTTCAGAATTTCTTTTAGTGGATAAAAATTCTGCTTTGTTTGGATTTGGTTTACAGCAAAAACATTTTTTAGGCTCTTTGAAATGGTTTCAAATTAAACAGTGTTCCAGGCTTGAACAGAGGTCTGCCATCAAATTTTTTATAGTTGAGAAGTGCAAACTATGTGAAATTTACAGAAGAATATATTATGAGTTCGGAGAATCATGTTATAGTAAAAAGTATTTACAAATAGGCTAAACATAGGATTGCCACAATGAGCCTGAGTCGAAAAACAGTGCATTATATGGAAACACACTGACTCTCCAGTGATTAAAAAATTCCGGGTGCAGTAGTCCGTAAAGAAAGTCATACTGATGGTCTTCTATGACATAAAAAGACCAATTACTACGGATTTCTTTGAAAAATGCGCAACTTATTGCCTATTCCTTAGGAAAAAAAATTCACTTCATATATTGAATAACTCTTGTACATAAAAATATATGATACTGATTTTCATTTTTATATCGTATCATTTAGGTTCTATTCAGTGAGAGTATTTTTATTCAAAAGATCAGAATACGTAAGGGTCGTTTTTTAAAGAGAATAAGAAAACTAATGGTCATGCATAAGGCCTTACATCGACAGACTATATGCATCAAGAAAAGGGGGAAGAGAACTTGCCAGCATTGAAGATAGCGTTGATAAATGTGTCGTGAAAACAAATGAATTTAAAGAAGGAAAAAAAAAGTCAAATCAACATCAACTAGAAGACTACATAGAAGAGCGTGGCGAAGACCGATTACTGCCACCAGAAACAATACTGAAAACACGAGGAGCAATAGAACAAAAATAACTAGAAAACAAAAATGGGAAGAAAAACAACTCTATGGACATTTAAGCTACAAACAAGCAAAATCTCACACAAGAAAACGTGGAAGTGGCTAAGAAAGGGAAACCTTACATTGAAATTCTTCTAATCACAGTACAAGACAACACCATAAGCACGAACTATATCAAGGAAAGTATAGATAAAACGCAATTAAACTACAAATGTTGCTTATGTGGTGACAGAGACGAAACGATTAATCACATGATAAGCAAATGCTGCAGACAAGCACAGAAAGAGTATAAGACTAGACACGACTGGGTGAATAAAGGGATCCACAGGGAAATTTGTAAGAAATTGAAATTTGACCATACGAAAAAATGGTATATACACAAACAGAATCCGTCCTGAAAAATTAGATGCACCAACTCCACTGGGATCTTGAAATGCAAACGGATCACCTTATCTCGGCCAGACGACCAGACCAATAAAAGTCATTAAAAAAGAGAACTTGCCGAATTGTGGACTTCGGTGTCCTGGCTGACCACAGAGTAAGATTGAAAGAAAGAGAAAAGAAGGATAATACCTGAACCTTGCTAAAGAACTAAAAAAACTGTGAAAAATTAAAGTGACGGTCATACCAATTTTAATTGGTGCACCTGGTACAGTCACTAAAGGATTAATACAGGGACTGGAGTCTAGCCACACTAAAGTGTTGTGATACAACGAAACAGTATATTTGTGGATGACATTATATATGTTGGAGATAAGAAGAAAAAAAATGATACGCATATAAGTATATTTCTTTTCTGGCATTTTATTCATTTATTGCTTCGTTCTCAATTTTTATCTCAGATTATCGTCATGAGGAAAGTTTTTATGAACATTTTTTATAGTTTTAACAAGATTTTGTATGCAATAAATAAATCGAAGACAAACGATCAGTGACGTTGAATGAAAATTATTTTCTAGTATTCAAGTGTCTTCAACTGACCATTGTATATCTCTTGTCAGGACACATGGCATATTGGTTTTTCATTTGGAAGGTATACGTTAAAATTGGGAGGAGTGTGTTTCAAATTGGTCGTGGCTTCATGTTTTGTTCATTTAGATGCTTATGTGTCTCCCTAATTCTATCGATCCTATCTCAAAGCATTGCTCTTTAGTTTTATATTAAATCCATTTCTAGGTCAATGTTTGAATCCATTTATCTACATGTGTTTCTATTATTGCTTATTGCCATTTTACTGTCTTGAGTGTTTTATTGAATTCTTTCAATGATGGTTAACTTAGTATCTTTGTTAAAATTGAGACTATTTGAGCGGAAATGTTGTTGTACAAATATTTGTTTGCTGTAATTCATTGATTGTAATTCTGTGTCCGTAGTTATTTTTTTCTAATGTAAAATAGCCTTTCTGACTTTCCAATAATTGTTTTTGGCAGTGTGTGCAGTCCAGTAAATAAATACCATTTTTTACTACTGTAATTAGATTCATGGTTAATTTTAAAAGTTTTTTCTTTTAGTTGTGAAGCTAGTGAATGGGTTGGTTGACTTGAGGCGTTTGCAACATAGGCTGTTCTTAATATTACATGATTAGCAAGATTTAATGGATTTTATTTTAGACTTCTCGCGGATTACTTTATCATTTAGTATTTTCTTGCTTCCTCTCATTTCTTTGAGGTTATTTGGTCGACAATAGGTCAGTATGCCTAGTTCAGGAAAAATATCTTTCAAGTTGGGATTTAATTTCAAAATGTCTCAACGGTTCTTAATTATTTCAGCAAGTGTTGGGTGGGTGTTGTTAAATGTTGTTACGAGGGGGATACGATTCAGCTTAATATTATATGGTTGGCAAAATCTAGAGGAGTTTATGGTGGGCTTCTTAATAATAAAGTAAATGTGGTAATATCTTAAAAAATTTTGATTGCTTTTTTATTTACTATAATCACCTAATCAACATAAAATATCTTTAAGTGTTGCATATTTATTTTTGAAAACATTAAAGATTAACAGTGGGGAGGGGAGCTTGAGAACCACTACCTTAAGGTGATTCTTATTAAACCCAGAGACATAAATCGAATAACTTCAGTATCCATTCCTTATAATAAACACCAATTTATAAGTGCTTATTACTACTTAGGTTTTTTTTAATGAAATATTTCCTCTCTAATAATAAATGTGTCGTGAAAACCAATGAATTTAAAGAAGGAAAAAAACTCAAAATAATGCTACGCACGATTTGGTCCCATAACTAGAAACGATAAGCATACCGACCCCAATTTGCGTAATGACGTCGAGATATAAAGTGTTTCGTTCGTTGACGGGCAGATAGAATTTCAGCTGAATTGCAAAGCAATACAAATTTGGATTCCCGTCAAAGATTAGAAAATAATTTTATGGAAAATTACTCTGACATTATCTAATCACAACTGAAAGTCTGCAGACGATCACACTAACGCACGCATATTCATATCTATTTGTTCTTGTCTCAGTTAAGATGGATCTATCTATCTATCTATCTATTTGTTAATCTGTATGTTTAGCAAATTGTCTAAATCTATACTTTAAAGTCCTTATATATTATATTCATTATTCTCTATGGTTTAGCAACGTGTGTCGATATCTATCTATCTATCTATCTATCTATCTATCTATCTATCTATTCATTATCTACCTATCCATCTAGTTCAGTCTATTCCTTACATACATACATACATACATACATACATATATATATATATATATGTGTGTGTGTGTGTGTGTGTGTGTGTGTGTGTGTGTGTGGAGAAGAAAAAACACCAGGTCTTCAAAGGATAATTTTATTTGTAGAAATATTAGCCGACTGAATACGTTTCGGTTTTTCAGTTTATTTGATTTGGTTTTATGGCATATCACCCTTTGTAGGTTATTTAATGCCAAATCCATATTTATACATATTAACAGTTACATTTCAAACAATTCAATTAAGCATAAGTACAGTTTTTTTTTTGTTTATACGTAGTTAAAAAATAGCAAAAATAGTGGTATTTAAAACAATTCAGTTTAGCATAAATATACAGTTTAAATGTCAAATCAGTTCTATTTCTAGCAATTAAGTTTAGCATGATACACAGTTTTAATGTCAAATAGTTCGATTTGACCCAGGCTACTGTGGACCTGGGAACGATGTATTAAAGTGGCACTCTGCATTTCCCTAAGCTCCAGCATTACTGGAGCCTCACCATCAGTTTATTCAGGACATTGGTTGAGGGAGTCTTACTCCTCTGCTGAAATGCAGTCGGAGTATTCTGCTGCAACAGCCTAAGGGGCCAGGTTTTTAGGTCTTCGTCAGAATATACTAGTTCTTAGATTAAACGAAAACACCAAAATAACTCAGAAATTATCCGTATGCCCTCGTGAAAGTCTCAAAACCGAGACATCTAATGTTTGCAAATATTTCTTTAAATAAAATCGTCCTCAGAGGACCTCAAGTTTTTCATCTCTATACATTTTCATGTATACTGTCCTATTTATTTCCAATTTTACATATATATATATATATATATATATGTGTGTGTGTGTGTGTGTGTGTGTGTGTGTGTGTGTGTGTGTGATATGATATGAAGTTTAATCAGATAGGTATGTTGTAAAAAGAAGAAAACGGAAAGAAAAATACATATAAATGGATGAAAATGTTATAACTAAATATCATTTTTGGTCCACCGATGTGTTTCGAGGAAATTATCTAAGCCATTTAATCTATGGGTTCTACACTTTGCGGTATTTCAGCCTGTCTTTTTCTGGAATTCCTGGAATCTGAACCTTTCAAATATACCCTACTCAAAGGCATCCATTTCTTTAGATATATTGATGATATTCTTATCAGCTATCCAAACAAATAAAATATAGAAACAATCACCAATAAACTAAATTATATAGAATAAACCATAAAACTTACTCATGAACTTGAAAAGGATTACTCCTTCCATTTTCAAGATATCTTGTGGATAAATAAAAACGATAAACTAGAATTCAAAGTCCACCACAGAACCAGCAGTACAGCCACTATTTGTCTAACCACAGCGACAAAATAACAAGAGGCGTTCTAATAGGGTTTTTTTGTTTGGTTTGGTTTGTTGGGTTTTAGGGCATATCAACCTTTGTAGGTTATTTAACGCCAAATCCATTTTTATGTAAATAATCTGTTCTATTTAAAACAATTCAGTTTAGCATAAGTACACAGTTTAATAGTCAAAAACATTTCTATTTCAAACTATTCAAGCAGTTATATGTAACAATTCAGTTAAGTGTAAATACAGTTTTAATGTCAAAAAACAGTTCTATTTCAAATAAGCACACAGTTTAAATGAAAGTACGGTTTAATTGTCAAAAACATTTCTATCTCAAGCTATTCAGTTTACTCAAACAATTCAGTTTAGCATAAGTATGCTGTTAGTTCTATTTAACCCATGGATAGGGCTCTATCAGGTGCTACCACTCCGGGCCAGAGTGGACCTGGGAGCGATGGCAAGGAAGGGGTACTCCGTATTCCCCAAAGCTCCAGCACTGCTGGAACCTCACCATCAGATTATTTAGTGTCATATCCTGGACACTCGTTGGGTGGGGGTCTGACCCCTCTGCAGAGGTGCAGTCAGTGTATTCTACAGACCCAGCCGACTGGGCAATACACAGGGTTAAATGTCAAACAGTTTTATTTCAGATAATTCAGTTCAGCATAAGTACACAGTTTAGTCGTCAAAACAGTTCTATTTTGAGCAATTCAGTTTAGCACTAGTACGTACATTATAGTGAAAGAAGCACAGTTTAGTTCTATTTAACCCATAGATAGGACCCTTATTAGGTGCTACCACTCCGGACCAGAGTGGACCTGGGAGCGATGGCAATGAAGAGGTACACCGCATTCCCCAAAGCTCCAGCATTGCTGGAACCTCACCATCAGATTGTTTAGTGTCATAACCAGGACACTCGTTTGGGGGGGATCTTACCCCCTCTGCAGAGGTGCAGTCGGTGTATTCTACAGCCCCAGCCGACTGAGCAAAGGTTTTTTTTCCTAAGAGCCCTAAGAATTTGCTCTCCAAAACACTTAAACAACGAATTTGATTATATCATGAAATCTTTCTCTAAACTCCAATACCCAGACTGGTCCATACACCACGCAAAACTAAAAGCCACAAATATCCACAAACTCATTTCATTAAACAAAACTAAAGACTCCCAACTAGAATCAAATTCCAGCACCACAGTAAAAGAAAAATATATAGTTCTACTACAGAATCCCACAATCCCTATTATTGAAAATAATTTAAACCGTTTATGTATAAAGACGATCACACGAACTTACAAAACAATCAAACAATTGTTAATAAACAATAACAATAAAAAAAAATCTTATCCAGACGCAGGTATATATAGAATTAGTCGCTAGGACTGTCCAAGATCTTATGTAGGAGAAACAAGTAGAAATTTACCAAAATAAATCAATGAACACAGAAGACTATTTAAATCAGCCAATTTTTCCAACGCTTTTGTTATTCATAATGTCTCAACAAACCACAAATTTGATTTCAAACATACAAACATTATTGCATTCATTCATTCAAAAAAACAAATGTATAATCATAAAATCTTCGGCTATTTCGCATTAAAACACTTTACAACTGAGATTAGGATTTTTAAAAATATCTCCTTATTTTACCAAAATAATGATGAAAGATTTCAATTTACACAAATAAAGACAATTAGACATATTTCTATCCGCCTTCCAATTAGACTCCATCTATCCACAATATTTCTCCTTTCTTCACACTATTTCCTTTTTCCTCTCCCCTTCTTCTTTCTTTCTTCCTTTTTCCTCTAATTTCTTATTTCTTTCATTCTCTACCAATACAAACCGACTTTTATTAGATGTTGTGTTTCTCCTTCACTTTTAAAAAAATATACGTTTTATGATGTTCGTTTTAAATACAACTATTTTTACATCTGTGTGTAAACAAAAAAAAATTGTACTTATGCTTAATTGAATTGTTTAAAATATGACTTTATATGTACAAAAATTGATTTGGCATTAAATAACCAACAATGGTTAATATCCCATAAAACTTTGAATATTTTTCGAATATTTTTTTGAATCGTCTAAACCATTATTCTAAATTCTTAATTTCCACCCTAAAGATGACATAAAATACTTTCTCCTGAATTTTTGGTAATTTCATATCTCTGATAATTTCATTGAAACGAGGAAATTTTTCTTATCCATTTATATGTATTTTTTCTATTTTCTTCTTTTTACAACACACACACACACACATATATGTATATATATATATATGTGTGTGTGTGTGTGTGTGTGTGTATGTGTGTGTGTGTGTGTTTGTGTGTGTGTGTGTGTCACTCTGTTTATATCAGTACATTCATTTCTCATTAAATAATCCAGTCTGTTCCTTGTTGTTTTTCTAGTACTGGATGTTAAAATCTGTCTATTACTCCGAAACAAAATTATGGAATTAGCACACTTCCAGGATGTGCACCTCAAGTTTTCTGTTCAGAAGTAAATAAACTAATTACAGATAAGCGTCAAAACATTTTTCATTTCGTAGCTGAACATTCTTGTTTCATAAAACTAATTTTTTTTAATTAATAGTATAATTTTACATATCATATTGAAGAATGTATTATGGAATTAGCCAATATTGGGGGAAAAAATGGATGAATTTATTCACAAAAAATAAAATTGAAACTTATTTGACGCTCAGCGAGCGCTTATGACACTCTTGATTCTTAAGGCATAAATTTCACAACAAAAGAAAGGATGTTTTGCATATGAGCAATTATTACTTCATTTACAGCTAATTCCACGTTAGAATGAGAACAAATGGAGTCTAGATGGAAGGCAGATAGAAATATGTTTAATTATCTTTGTTTGTGTAAGTTTTATATCCAGATATACATCGTGATGACTGACCTATTGACGAGGCTTAAAATATGTCAACTGCATCCTCTACAGAGGAGTAAGAGCCTCCTTCCCACAAAATAAGTGTCCTCGCTACGATACTAAACTGCATCTTCTGAATAGGTGCCTGTTCGAAAGCTCTGGGTAATGTGGAATACTCGTTTTTACTCTCATGCACGAAATTTACACTGCCTCGCAGACCCATGTAGGTAGGGGGGCGAAGTTTTTCTTCTCCCTCGCAATGTTAGAGAGCACAGTATACGTGAAAGGAGTAGAGTTCTTTGCCATTTTCTTCTGAATTATTGTGAAAGAAAACATTTACATCTAAGTCCAGAATTCTATCTCTCTTCGCCTATTCCATTTTCCTGGTCGCCATCTTTCATTTAGTTTAACATAAGGGTAGTATAGAACCTAGGAAAAAAAGGATACAGTTACAGGTGAGGAAAATTATCCACTAGGAATTGAGCAAGAGACAAAAGAATTGACGATACTGAGAAATGGTAAACGTTCTTGAAAATGAGACGCATAAAGTTCTCTAGAACATTAAGAAACAAACGGATCACCATTTCCCAGCCAGAAGATTAAACCTGGAGTTAATTACCAAAAATAGAATAACTTGTTAACTTGCCGAGTTTGCCGTTTCTGCAGACTACGCTGTGAAAAGGAAAACTTTACAAATACCTGGACCTTGCCAGAGAATAGAAAAGCAAGGAAAATAAAGCTGACAGTCGTAGTTAGAACGCTCTGAAAAGTTCCAAAGGCCTGGAAAATAGAACGAAGGAACTGGAAGAATCGAGACTATCCGAACCATAGCACAGTAAAAATAAGTGGAAATACTGAGAAGTATCCTGGGAAATAAAGGAGATTTGACTTAGACTTCAGCTAGAAAATGCCTGTTAGAACTGGTGTGAACAACTTACAAGGAATAAAATGAAAACTTTGGGGGAAAAACTTTTTAAAGTCATATATTTTCTTTATTATTTACTAGTATGCGATTCAGTTTTTTAGCAGATAATCCTTCCTTAAGTTATCACTTTTTAAAAAATCGTTCAATGCATACAAATGAGGAATTGGAACTGGTAACTCATGACAATGATAAAATTGTCATATTCAAGTAAATGGAAATGACCAGAGAAATATGAGCAGGACTGAGATAGATAGATAGAAAATGCAAGATATATTTATGTATATTAATATTTAAATTATTTTCTGATGTTGTTTCTTGAATTCGTGTATCTGTGTGTGAGCGCACGTTCGTATCAAAAACGAATATTTCTTAAATAGATATATTTGACCTATTGATGGGACCCTAACAGGTAGCCACTCTGAATCAGGGTGGACCTTGGAGTAATGGCACTAAAGGGGTACTCTACACTCCTTATATCTTCAGATCTGGAGACTCACCATCGAATGCAGTTTATTTTCATACCAAAAACACTCCTTTTTGAGGAGGTCTTACACTTCTGCAGGGAATGCATTTAGAATATTCTCAGCTCCTCTAACAGCGTAGTGGATTCTGAGAGATAATGCGTTCAAAGTCAACATTGATCAGCGAAGGATTACTAATCTGAAAACTTTCTAGACTGACCACGTCAATAAAAACGGTATTCTGTTGTTTGTACTGGTTGCCGGTAGCTTGTTTGGATTTTATGGCATATGAACCTTGGTAGAGTATTTAACGCCAAATCCATTAATATACAAATAATCAGTTCTATATCAAACAATTCAGTGTAACCTGAGTACACAGTTTAATTGTTAAAACATTTCTTTTTATGGCTATTCAGTTTAGTCAAACAGGTCTAATTCAAACAATTCAGTTTTGTATAAGTACACAGTTTAAATATCGAAACAGTTCTATTTCAAGTAATTCGGTTTAGCATAAATACACAATTTAATTCTATTTGATCTATAGATAGAACCCTATTAGGTGCTACCACTCGGGGTCAGAGTGGACCTGGAAGCAATGGCAATGAAAGGGTACTCCGCATTTCCCAAAGCTCATGCAATATTAGAACCTCACCATCAGATTATTTAGTGTCACTCGTTAGGGGGTCTTACCCCTCTGAAGAGGTACAGTCAGTATATTCAACAGCCTCCGCCCCAGCCGACTGGATTGAGATGGTTTAGTGTCATATTTCAGGACACTCGTTTCGGGGTCTTACATCTCCGCAGAGGTGCAGTCGCTGAGCACTGTAATGGTTGTTTAGTTAGTCACCCTGAGAAATCATCAGTAGGTGTTGACACATAATTTCCGTGACTAGGGAGGCTCGACAGCAAACAATGTAGACTAAAGCAAGATTTTTAATATATTTATACCTTGGTTATTTATGTGTACGCAGCTTCGTCTGACAATGTGCATCTATATATGGGAGATTTCTGTTTGCTATCTTTGAGCGTGAGATTTCCGGTTCGTGAGAAACTTTCTCTTTGGTTGGTCATATCGATCGGAGTTTTATTATTTGTCTCCTATGTAAAGCTTGTTTTGAGCGGGAGAAAAAGACTTTTAGATGAAAATGAACTATCCGTTAACAATGGGTGTGGATAAGAAGTTGAACAAAAACAACCTAAGCAGGAAGATGAAAATAAAATTTGAATGAATGGGAAAAGAACAAGGGTTGACAAAATGAAAAAGCACAACAAGAAAGAGCACAGACAGTTAAGCCACACTTAAAGCATTGGTTCGCGCAAAATCACAGAAGTTAAGCAGTGATGAGCCTGCATAGTTTTTAGATAAGTGTTATCTTAAAGGTAGCATGTACCATAGGCAATCTGCTTAAATACATATCTATATATATATATCAACGTATATTATACGAGGATCATTAAATAAGTTTCCAGACTTTTTTCGTATGGGCACTTTTATTGATAGTATACACATGAAACTCTAGTCCTTGTCGAAGTAATCTCCTCCGGCTGCAATGCACTTGTACAATTCCAACAACTTCTGGAAGGCCCCGTGGAAGTCTTTTTGTGTGAGCGTGTCAGTGATCTTCGTCACAGCCTCTTTCATCTCCTCAATTGTCTCATAACGACAGCCTCTGAGCTTAGGGAATAACCAAAAGTCACAGGGAGCAAGGTCTGGACTATAGGGAGGGTGACGAACTGACTTGATGCCCATCTTGGTCAAATAGTCTGTGACAAGGATGGAGTTGTGAACTGGGGCATTGTCCTGGCGGAAATGCCACTGACCCGATGTGAAGGGTGCTGGCCTCTTCCGACAGAATCTCTTCCTGAACTCCCTTAAAACCTCAACATAGTAACCTTTACCCTAACCCTTTGGCTAATTAACTCTGGTGTATTGACTTCCTTACTCCTCCCACACCTCTCATCATCCCTCACAGACTCCCTGCCTTCCTTGAATCTCTTATGCCACTCAAAAACTGATGCTCGATTCATGCAAGATGGTCGAAAAGTAGCATTCCATACGTTTCTGTCGCACCTTTTTCCAAGTTTTAAACAGAATTTTATTGCATATCGTTCTTCTAAAGTATCCTCACATCTAGATTGCGTTTTTGAAATTCACCAGATCTGGCAATCAAGCTTTAGTAGGGTGTATTCCAATTGCTGCTGTAGTTGTTGATTTGAACCTGAAATCATAAAAATTGGTCAGTCATCTCATAAGATGTATAGCTATAACATACTGAATTATCAAGAGTCTGAGACAATTTTAAATGCCTCTACAAAAAAGTCTGGAAACTTTTTAAATGCGCCATGTATATGAATATATTAAATAGAATTTGTCGCCTGGATTTTTGGATTCATTTTTGCTTCTCCTATACCAATCGCCCTCCAAAGATAGAGAGCCCTATCTTCCTTACTATCTTATACATAGTAGATATATAGATATCATCATCATCATCATGTCACGCCATCAGTACGGATATCCCTGACACTTTCTCGCACCATTCTCTATCGTCCATTGCTTCCGGCAGGTCTTTCAGGCTACATTGCGTGTCGGCACACAGCTATTGTATGTAGGTTCTACCTGGTTGTCCTGCCTTTGCTCGTCCATGTGAAGGAGTCCGCCGGAGTACGTCACTTATGAGTTCGTCCCTACTTCTCCAGCAGTTCGTCTAACTTGGATAGTTTTCGTGATGGGTTTTAGGTGGCCGTACATCCGCTGCTTTGTAAGGTGCTACCACCAGAACTTGTTTAATATTGCTAGCAACATTCTTGTCAAGCTTTTTTTTTTCATACGTTTAGTTAGTGTCCTTGTAGCGCATCCATATAGCAGTATCGACATGACTGCTGCTTGGATAAAAACTGTTTCATTTTATCGGTCCGGTCTGACTTCCATATGACCGATAGCTAATCGATAGCTGTCTCTGCCTTTGCTAGTCGCGTGTTGATGTCTGTCTCGGTTGATGAGACTGCTTCCTAGGTAGGTAAACTTGTCAACTAGTTTCAGAGGGCTACCGTTTAGTGTGGAGATGTGACTTTTTTTTATTAAAGCACATATATTCTGTCTTGTGTGCATTGAGATGGGGGCCTATGCCTGCAGCTGCTCGTTCCTGACTATGTGGCAGGAATTCGGCCTGGGCGAGTGTATTTACCAGAAGCGCCATATCATCGGCGTAGTCCGCGTCCGTAATTGTTTGTGCGGGGTAACTTCAGCTTCTTTCCTTTGTTAGCTTGAAAACGTTTTTTTTTATTTTATCAATAGATGTTCTTAGCAAGTAGTGTAGACAGATGATAAAGAGGTATGTGGCTAATGCGTCTCCTTGCAGTACACTTGCTACAATGTCGAAGTAGTGTGTGTCTCCATCCGGGGAACGGACTTTAACTTTTGTGTTTCTATATAGCATCATTATGGCTGCGACTGTTTCTTTGGGTAGGCCGTAGGCGATTAGAATTTGCTCCATCTTTCCTCTGTGTACGGAGTCAAAGGCCTAGGCGAAGTCGACTAATAATAGGTTTTTTATACCTACACCTAATAATAGGTTTTTTTTATACCTACACCTTCTAGAATTCGACAGATAGTCAAATTTGTGACAGGGTGCATCTATTTGTCCGAATGCCATTTTGGTTTAAGTATGTCCACAGTTTTGGGTTCTATGCGGTTGCGTAACAGAGCATTGTATATCTGAGAGATAATGCGTTCAAAGTCAACATTGATCAGCGAAGGATTACTAATCTGAAAACTTTCTAGACTGACCACGTCAATAAAAACGGTATTCTGTTGTTTGTACTGGTTGCCGGTAGCTTGTTTGTATTTTATGGCATATGAACCTTGGTAGAGTATTTAACGCCAAATCCGTGGATGTAACGGTTATGCCTCGGTAGTTTTTGGCTAATCCGAGGTCGCCTTTTTTAAGGAAGTGGGGGATGCATCCCTTCTTCCACCTGTCTATTGAGTTTTGATTATATACGGCATCACAGTGTCGGAGCAGTATGTCGTCGAATTCCCTGGTCTTCCATACTTTGCAGGGTATTTCATCAAACCCTATTGCTTTTCTGTTTTAAATTTTTCTTAGTACCGAGTCGAATTCTTCTTGCGTAAACGGTCCTAGATTGATGTCTAATTGTTTACTCATAATTCTTGTGGTTGGTTCATAGGTAACTATCAGAGAGTTTCCGAGTAAATTCTCGAAATGTTGTTTCCATAGTTGTATTCATTCTTGTTGGCAGGTAGATTTTAGTTAAGCTTTCGCAGTGCTCTTCCTTCTCCTCACTTCATCTACCGTTTACCATGTAATCCTAGATAGTCTATCTTCAACCGAGTTTCTAATTTTATCGATCTGATTTTGTATGTATTCTGTTTGTTCTTTTAAGAAGATGTTAGCAAATTCATTTTGTGCGTTTTTAAGTTTCAGGGCATTGGTATTGGTTGGGTTCTTCCTATTGCATCTGGAGGCAGTTTTCACGTCTTCATGCTTTTTCGTAACCGTTAATGTCTCCCATGAGACTCTAAGTTTAACTCTTTGTTTAGTAAGTATGCATTCCGCTGCCACTTCTAAGTTGGCATTGACGAAATTCTCATATTCGTCATTCGGAGTACGTGTTTCTTTCTTCTCCTGTAGTGCATCGAATTTGTTTCTTAGTGTTAATGCATAATTATCTCTAATTTCCCTGTTGTTAAGCAGGGACCAGTCATAGTGTACAGTGGTTGTTGTTCGGGTCGTATTCCTTCCTAGGCCCTGTCGTATTTTTGCCATGACATTTCGCTTACCTACACCTCCTATCGTGGCATTGAGAGAGTTTTTCAATGGAGATGCAGTGGCTAGCGTCCATCCATTGCCAGTATCGTGGTATTTAATGTCCTCGTTATGGGTGTATCTGTGTTTGTATGCAAATTATGTCTATGTTATGATCTATGGCCGATGCTGTCAGCTCCGGTAGTTGTCCTATTCTAAGGTTCTAACATTGAATGTCGCTATTTATATTGTGTGTTTAGTATTTTTTTTTTGTTTGAGTTCTGTAGCTGATTTTTCAAACAGTGAGGCAAAGGATCCTACCTCAGCAGGACGCACTCCTTTTTTTTATCCGCCCGAAGAACGATGCGGTTTGGACAGGTGGTTTGGGGATGGGTCATGGTAATCTTACGATGGATGTTTTTATTCTCATCTACAGAAGCCACCCTTATAGATGAGATACATTAGTTCCTCGATCGAACTATTCGATCCTGACCGTTGAACCGTAGGATTCATTCGCCCAGGACCTGGTTAGGTATTGCGTTGAGCCGTCAGAGGGTTTGTCCGCTTGCCTTTACCATCCACCATGCTACTTCCCATGACTTTCAAATTTCTTTTCCTTTTTTTTTTCTGACCCTCTTCCTTCGGCCTTCTGTCATTATTAAGTTTTAACTTGATTAAGCCCACAATTACTTTTTTTATATTCTTTGCAGTCCTTATTTATGCCTCTTTGCTGCCTTATAGGCGTTCTATTTTACGCTAACTTAGGTTTTTAGTTTCTAATAAAGTCCAATAGAGTCAGCTTCTCTTGACCAGGTTCAATTTTAATTTGGCATTACCATATATTTTCTACAAAGAAAAAAATAAATAAAATCATTCATGCTTTTTAAATGAAAATATACTAAAAGACAATATATTACTAACCAGATGCAACTATATATATATATATATGCTAGGGCTGTAAAATACACCGACTGAATCTTTGCAGAGGGATATGACTCCACCCCTCGCCAACGTTTAACCTGTCAATGATACTAAACAATCTGATGGTGAGGATCCAATAATACTGAAGCTTTGGGGAATGCAGAGTACCCTCTCATTGCCATCGTTCCCAGGTCCACTCTTGCTCAGAGTGATAGCACCTGATAGGGTCCTATACATGGGTCAAGTAGAACTGTTTGACATTTAAACAGAGTACAAATAAAGGATATTGCTAAATTGAATCGCTTGAAATAGTTACTGTTTGACATTAAACGGTGTGTAATTGAATTATTAGAGATATTTTGTAATCATCATCATCATCATATCGCGCTGGTAGCACGGATATCCCTGACCCTCTCTCGCCACTCCTCCCTATCGTTCATCACCCTAGGTAGGTCTTCAGGACAACAGCCTGTATCCTCACATAGCTGCTGAATGTACGTTCGAGCTGGTCGTCCTGCTTTTGCGCGGCCATGTGTGGGGATCCATAAGAGTACATCTCTTATGAGTTCATCTCTGCTTCTCCAGCAGTGTCCTGCATGTCTGGTTCGTCTAACTTGAATAGTTTTCGTGATAGGGGGCAGGTGGCCGTACAGTTGGTGTCTTGTGGGGTGCTGCTGCCAGGACTTGTTCAGGATTGCACGCAGCATTCTTGTGTAATTGCCATCCAGTTTCTTCTCCAGCCGTTTTGTTAGCGTCCATGTAGTGCATCCATATAGCAGTATCGATGTGACCGCTGCCTGGAAGAAGCTGCGTTTCATTTTATCGGTTAGGTCTGATTTCCATATAATCGATAGCCTATTGATAGCTGTCCATGCTTTCGCTAGCCTCGTTTCGATGTTCTTTTCGGTTGATTCGACGCTGCTTCCTAGGTACGTGAATTTGTCTACTAGTTTAAGTGGGGTTCCTTCTAGAGTGGAGATGTCCCCCGTTTGGTTATAGCACATATATTCCGTTTTGTGTGCATTAACATAGAGGCCTATGCTTGCTGCTGCTCGTTCCAAACTATGCAGAAGTGTTTCGGCTTGGTCAGGTGTATTTGCCAGTATCGCTATGTCATCGGCGTAGTCGGCGTCGGTAATTGTTGTTGCGGGCTATCTTCTGCTTCTTTTCTTCGTCAGTTCGAAGCCATTCTCTTTGATTTTGTCAATCGATGTTCTAAGTACGTAGTCTAGACAAATGATAAAGAGGTACGGAGCCAGCGTGTCCCCTTGTAGTACTCCTGCTACAATGTCAAAGTATTCTGTGTCTCCATCCGGTGATCGTACTTTTACTTTAGTGTTTCTATAGAGAATCGTTATTGCCGCTACGGTTTCTTTAGGTATGCCGTACGCTAGTAGGATTTGTTCCATCTTTCCTCTGTGAATGGAGTCGAAAGCCTTGGTAAAGTCGACAAAAATTTATGTCACTTGTAGGTTCTTTGCCCGTACACCTTCAAGGATTCTGCGGATGGTTAATATTTGTGAGGTCGTGGATCTATTTCTTCGGAAGCCATTTTGGTTTTTTCTAAGTATGATGTCGATTTTGGGTTCTATTTGGTTTCGTAGTAGGGCATTGTAGATTTTGGCTGCTATGGATGTAAGTGTTATGCCTCGGTAGTTTTTGGCTAATCCGAGGTCCCCCTTTTTAGGGAAGGGGAGTATGCATCCCTTCATCCATCTATCTATCGGATTTTGATTGTATACTGCGTTGCAGTGGCGGAGCAGTATGTCGTCGAATTGTCTAGTCTTCCATACTTCCGGTGGAATTTCGTCCAGCCCTGCAGCTTTCCTATTTTTAATTTTTCTGAGAACCGAGTCGAGTTCTTCTTGTGTGAACGGTCCTAGTTTAATGTCTAATTGTTTGCTAATCATTCTGGTGATTGGTTCATGCGTTATTTTTGGTGGGTTTCCATGTAAGTTTTCGAAGTGCTGTTTCCACAGTTTTATTCTTTCTTGTTGGTTTGCTGCTTTAAGTTTAGCTTTGGCTGTGTTCTTTCTTCTGCTCACTTCGTTTATTGTTTGCCAGGCTATTCTAGATTGTCTATCTTCCACCGAGTCTCTAATCTTATCAATCTGATTTTGAATGTATTCTGTCTGTTCCTTTATATATATGCCTGCTAATTGATATTGTGCCGTTTTTAGTTTTAAGGCATTTGTGTTTGTTGGGTTTTTTCGATAGTTTTTGGAGGCTGTTTTCACTAGTGCACGTTTTTCTCTCACAGCTAAAGTTTCCCATGGGACTCTATATTTAGTTTTAAGTTTTGTTGGAATGTATTTTGCTGCTGCCTCGAGGTGTGCATTGACGAAGTTTTCATATTCGTCGTTTGGTGTACTTGTTTCCATCTTTTCTTGTACTGTTTCGAATCTGTTTCTTAATTCTAATACGTATTTATCTCTTATATCTTTGTTGTTTAATAGGGTACTTTGTAATGCTTGGAACAATTCAACTTTGTTGATTAATGCTAGATTGAATTGTTTGAAATAGAAGTGATTGAGCATGGAACAATTCAACTTTGTTGATTAATGCTAAATTGAATTGTTTGAAATAGAAGTGATTGAGCATTTAACAATGTGTTATTGAATATTATCAAGAAATATGGAATATTTAAAAAAAAGATATTCCCTATTTCTTGATAATATTCTATTTCTGTTGATAGCGTTCTGTTTTTTTAAATTCATCAGCATCTCAGTTTTATCCAACTCTGCATTTACGTAATTTTGTAATGCTATAAAAAACAGAAAAGACTCTCAAAAACTCTTTGAAAAACACTCTTCATACATGCAGGCAACCTCTGATGATGGCCAATGAAAGATCCGAAAGCGCTAGCGACAGTTTTGGTAAATTCATCCACCAATTCGAACCTGAAAGCAAGACACTTATCAGGAAACTTGAAAGGATCTTAAAATTATATAGACAAAATGTGTCTTTATCATTTAATGAAATGTGCTTAAATGAAAGATTGCAACCCAACTACACACACACACACACACGCACAAACACACACACACACACACACATATATATATATATATATATATATATATATATGTATTGAAACGTGTTGAATTTCAAAGGCATAATTTAGGTTGGAAACACGCATACACACAAATATACTCATTATACCACATGACAAAGTTTTTTTAACTTTAGATTATAATTGTAAAGTAACTTTCCCCACTTTCAATTTATCGAACGTGCGTTAAATATGAAATCATGATTTTAATATCTTAGATTTTCAACTCAGTCAACTCTAGGGGCAATGAATATAGTTCATCAAACTTAAATTATATAAAATTCATATATATATATATATATATGTGTGTGTGTGTGTGTGTGTGTGTGTGTGTGTGCATTTAGGCAACATTTCTTCGTTAATGCAAATTTCATTAAACATAATAGACATTTTATGTCTACATATTTTCTTCTGGATCCGTTCGAATTCCCGTATTACTTTTATCGTATTCGGGGGGAATTGATTTAGGTATTGTCCATAGTTGTATATATCCCTAGTACTTTCTGTGCTTAAATTTTGGTTAATTTCTTTATAAATCCGATGAAAAAATAATGAAAACATTGATTCACGAAAACATACTACCCACTGATCCTAATAAATAAATAAAACTTATTATATATTATAATAAGTTTAAAACCTCGAATTTGGTCATTAGAAATAACTCCTCTCCCTCGATTGGGGGGTTGCAAAAAACCAACGTTATATATAAATTTAAATGTCCCTCAGGAGATTGTATCTCTGGTAATAATAATATATATGTTGGTTTAACCTCAACTACACTGTCGAGGAGACTTACAATGCACCTTTCTGACACAAGTTCAATAGCTCAGCATTTAAAAAAAACATTCATGCCCAACAACACAACTACGAAAAATTCTCACCGACAACACAACAATACTCGAACATAAAAATAAACAAAAACTTCAGATTCTCAAAGCACTATACATTAGAAACCTGCAACCAGCACTTAATAGAATTAATTTTCAAACCAGTTCTAATGTACTTAAATATCTTTAGCTACTGGCACTATTTACAGAATTACATTTAAAAGCAAACGCCATAATCTTCAACGGCAAAGACGTCCTTACACAGTAGTAATTTCCTAAAACAAAAGTTACATCACTTTTGTAACAGATTCTCCCCTGATGATGGCCTAAAGTCTGACAGAAAGTACTAGGGATACATACAACTATGGACAATACCTAAATCAATTCCCCCCGTATACGATAAAAGTAATACGGGAATTCGAACGGATCCAGAAGAAAATATGTAGGCAAAAAATGTCTATTATGTTTAATGAAATTTGCATATATATATATATATATATATATATATATATAATATTCATGTATATATATATATATATATATATATATATATATATATATATATGATATTGTATCTGCATATACATGCATACGTTGAAATTATATATATGAATATACATGAAGCTGCTATCAAAACAACAGTTGTACAACTAATAATATCTAGATCAGATATTGACTCAGCTGTCAGGCTTAGTGTGCGCGCCAATGGATGATTACCACCAATCCACAGCGCAACTGCAGTTTTTTGTATATCCTTAGTATACCAGGTCCAGATTCAATCGTTCATATAATATAATCTTTGTTGAATGAATGAGTTTCTAATTCAAATCTATGTATACACAAACACACACACACACACACACATATATATGTGTGTGTGTGTGTGTGTGTGTGTGTGTGTGTGTGCGCGCGTGCGCGCGGTGCAGAAGCAAAATATGGAATAATTTTCAATTTTTTTAGTTTTAGTCTGATTCGTCCAATTTTTTTTTAAATTTGAAAAGTCAAAGTTTTCTTGATAAAATGTTAAATTCAAGCACTTTTTTAGAATTAAAATTCAGCCCAATATAAGAGAACAAGAAAAGAAACTACGAAGAATCTCAGATTTGCTTAACGCCAAAACCAACTCATAGTTTTTTCTTTATCTACCGTATACAAAGCAAAGAAAAAATTGTTAACAGAAAAATAGCTTTTTAAGGAAAAATTGAAGAGGAGAATTGAGCAAAAAAACGAAAAGGAGGTTTTTAACAGCTCTCACGACGGTGCTTAAGAAGGACTTCACAACGTCAATAACAAAGCACGCTCATGAATCCACACGAAAACTTTGGGGATGGCATTTAACCAAAATTTAAGTCCAGACATTGACCCTCTGATGACGATTTATGAGGACGTTTTAAAAAAACAAAACAAGTATAACGTTCCATCCAAATATCGGTTCGCTTAAAACTGTAGACATTTTATTGAAGAATTTATTTGGAAGGTATGCAAATCATTTCGAAGTCGTGTTGATACAATAATTGAAAAAAATGATGGCCATATTAAGTAAATTTCCTTTTTGTGTCAATCTTCTTATCGTGTTCATTTTTTAAATTGAAATTAATCTTGTTCAATAATAGTCATTTATTATTATTACGAGAATATTCCTAATTTTGCTTCCGACCCCCTCTCTATCTCCCTCTCTCTCTCTCTCTCTCTATATATATATATATATATGTTTGTGTGTGTGTGTGTGTGTGTGTGTGTGTGTGTGTGTGTGTGTGTGTCACACTTTTCAAACGTGTTATCACGTGTCGGCAAGCCAAATACCGTGAGAGCTCCGTGCTAGAAAAGCATGTTTAAAGCATTTGTCATTGAACGATGTACAACTTACTCTTGTAGTCTTTAATTATTTCGTTTATAGATTCTGACAACTTCCAACATGCCTAAGTTGAAATTATTGCCAATAAAACAAAACAACATAGAAACTAAAACTATATATTGTAACTAATGCATTCACGTTTTTTCAATCATTAGGTCATATTATATTCTAGAAAGCTACAAGTGGTACGAAAGGGCGATAGGTAATAAAAACGGTATATAAAACAGAAGTGTATTTGCATTCTAAAAGACCTATGAAGTAGTCGACTGAATGTTGTATAATAATAATACAAATACAGGCGGTACGAACGAGTTTATTTCTTTCTACTTTTAGCCTTTGGCGACAAGAGGATAGAGACACAAAACATAAAAGCCTGTGCTAACCATACTATACTGACACCCCTCCACGCATGGTGCATCCTGTGGTGTCTAAGATCTCAACTCATTTCTGCCGGTCGAAACCCAAGTTGATCTGCTTAAATCAGATACGAAAAACTCAACCGCACGCTTCAACGGTCGACCCTCTCTTTTCTAAATTCTCAAATTCTCACGACCATCTCTTCCGGATACGACCTCAACCACACCCTCTCAATTCACACCAATGTCTGTCCAGCCCCACTTCCTATCAGGGGGTTAATTATGGCAGATAAAAACTGCCATATCCTTTCCGTACAGGCGTTGAAATGCACCATCTGACTGTAGCACCTGAACTAAGAGACATCGAGTTGCTCAAAGCCTTACAAAATTAAATAATAAAATATAATTTATGAAAAATGACTAATATAAAAAAAAATCATTGCTTTAATTATATAACATGAACAAATGATAATTATAACGATGATAATAATAATGATGTTAATAATAATAATAATTTCAACGTCGTTTTTATTACGTTGAAAAGCTGAAGATTCCTTAGATTTCTAAGATTAATTGTTTTATATATTTACAGTGGTGTCGTAAAAAGCGTAATAGGAACTTCCTTTCTAGAAGACAGAAGAAAAAAAAGGTACGTTGATGATAGCATGAATATTTTACAGATAGATAGATAGATAGATCTGATCCTATTGAGATGGATATATAAATATGATCTTACAGAGATTGAAAGATATATGTTTATAAACTAAAATAGAAAAAAAATGAATCTACCTAGATATGGATTGACATTTACATATAAACATATATATATATGTGTGTGTATGTGTGTGTGTGTGTGTGCCTAAGTATATGAATAAATATTAAATACATATGTCTATGTGTATACATATATATATATATGTGCCTGTGTATATATTGGATTGGATAATAAATAATTTCTGTTTAAGTACAATATGATTTATTCATGAATAATTTAACAATCAATCAATTTCAGTCAATAGTATACATACCGTTATTTTGAATGACCAGGTAGCTTATTGATTCTATCTTAATAAAATTTATCTGGTTTTAAGCTCAAGAACTTTTATACACCCTTTTCAATTTGTAGAGGATGAAAAAGACGAAAATCACTTGGAGCAAGTTATTTGGCGGATTGGCTACAGCAGATAGCTTTTAGTCCAATATTTTTCCCGTGTAATTCTTGATGAATGTGGCCTTGCATTATCAGCGAGAAGCACAACGTTTCTCATATTGACGAGTATGAGATGTTTTCCTTGAAGATTTTCATGCATACGTTGCAGCTGTGTAAGATAATTAGGGTGATTAAATTATTATATTAGTTATTTTATTTATTTGCTAAAATTGTAAGTTAGCTTAGGAACTAGAATTTAGGCGTAATTTCTCGCAAAGGTCATACTCGTGCATAGGCGGCGACCAGTTTTAACATCTCACGTCAAAAAAACGTAGGGGAAGATAGGATATGGATAATAAACAAATCAAAGCTTGTCAACCGGTTTGGGGAGATAAGGGTTTGTAGAAGATGTGATGATTCTATAAAGTATGATGCCGTGGTTTAGTGAGATAACGTCACACCGAAGGTGTCAGATGGTGCAATTAGTAATTAAAATAGATCATATATAAAATCAGAGGATATGAAAATTTGCGAATTGAGTTTTAATCTACAGAGGAGAAGTTGAGATTTGGACGGTAGACGTGATAGAGTAGGACAAGGGGCGACTGCTACCTAAGTTTGCTTCTAAGCCCTTAGACATCTTCCTCTACCTCGTTTGGCAGCTACTATCATGAAATTATACCAGGCAGAATAAAGGCTTCGTATCAGAAAACAGGAGAATCGCCTATTGTTATTTTTGAAGAGTGTGTAATTTCAAATATTCAATACGGTCTATCGTATTACAGTCAGAATTAGTCAGTATTGAGCCTCTAATTGTGGCTTAAAAATTCAAAATGAATAATACCACAGGGATCTCCCCATACACATAACATAAATTTTCTTCCGTCAAGCTTCACCTTTGGGATAGACGGTATAGATCCATCCTTGTTTTACGTTGAAAATTGCGATAAAAGACCCATTTTTCATCATCTGTAAAGATATTCTTGAGAAACAGGTCATTTCTCTACTTTAAAAATTAGACTTGTCAATATGGATGCGCAATCTTCCTTTCTTTTCTCTCTTAGAGTATGAGGAAGCCAAACGCCCAGCTTGTTCACTTTTCCTATCCTGTTTAAGTTGCGGTAGATTGTGTATTGGAATGTGTTGAAGTCGAGTGCTAATTCTTGCGTTATTCAATGCAGATTGCATTCTATTAATTTTCTAAAAGCATCTTGATCAAGGTCTGATGAGTGACCTGGTCTAAGTTCATCAATAATGTATCACTAGAACGAAACTTTAAAACCCAGTTTCGGACTTCGCGGTCAGTAATCACAGTTTGTTCCTAAACACTAAAAATTAATGTTTCTGTTGCAGTCTGGTTATTATCAAACTCGTACTACATTAAACTCCCATTACATTACATGTAACCGGTCCATTGGCCTAATGAGTAGAGAGTTCGCCAACGGTCCGGGAGACCGGGGTTCAATACCAAAGACTTAAAAATGGTACTTGATGCCGCCTTGCTTAACACTCAGCACAATAAGGTAAGGATCAAGGGTAAAGTGGAGCAATCCAGGGAAAGGAGTAGCGCCCTCCCCTACACCTCGATGTTGTAGCTATTGAAAAGGGAGCCTTCAGGTTACCCTCGACTAAAGGGAGACAACTTTACTTACTTATATTACATGTCAAATATGTACTTTCAGTTCGTCCATTCTCGGGGCGTGAGATCATAGATTAAATTATGATAAGCTTTCTTTCACGGCTGATATAAGAATGAACGACGTTGGTATTGTTTAATCAGGTAATTTCCAGTTGTTTTTTAAAACATTGGAAGTTTGAAATGAAACTTGCTTTTAAAAAAACAGGAATTATGACTCAACCCAATAGATACATTTGGTTTCAAACGTGCACACACGTGTGTGCGCGTGTGTATGTTTGTGTGCTGAGACATCATAACTAAAATATGAATATGCAGTAGTCTTAAAATAAGTGAACTGCTTGCACATGTTAATGCAATTGTATTCTTGTTTACAGTCTCAATGCGATGGTGTTTGGTAGTAGAAAATACAAAAGATATCCATTTTGATAGATAGATAGATAGAAACTGAGATAGATAAATAGATAGATAGATAGATAGATACGTACGTTCATTTTTCCGTTATAATTTGGATCAACGCCTTTTAATTTTTTCCGTCTTTTGAAACGAATTTTTTTACCAGATCATCCATGTTTTAAAACTAATCCCCATCATTTTAAAAATGTTTCTTTCTGCGTTATTGAAAAAATATCTGGAACGTCTTCTTTGTTTTCAGAAAAAAAAGTGTCTACCCGATCCTGCCAGCACTAATTAGATTTACTTACTTCTAAAATTCATGACTCCTACCAGCTTTAAATGCTTGTTTGTTTGTTTTTTTGTTTATAAATGTTTTAATTATTTTGTTTATAGATTTTGACACTTTATTTCAGAGTAGCGTAGACTTATCTTACTTCATGTCGTTAAAGTCATCAAGTGTAGCAGACTGATTTCTCTAAGAAGGAATACGTTGCGATGTTCTGTTTTATTTGGGGAAAATATGAAAGAATTTTTATGAATTTCTTTTCGTTCTTTTCCTAATGCAAGACTGTCTGGTGTTAAAGTAAAATATAAACAATACAAGAGACAAATCGACAGATAGAAAAGAAAGTGTCGCATAAAACCACGAGAAAATTTTCAAGAAGCAAATGTCAGTGAAAATGGTTTTAGGGTCTTGGAGTTGATGAAGAAAGGACAAAAAAGTAAAGTTCTCACAAAATGACCGCCAAGGGCAGAAATGTGGATTTCGATTTTACTTTTTTTCAAAATGGAAGACGCTGAGCGGGAAAAATGTCGGCTGCTTGAAAAGGCGAAAAGGAAAAAAAAGCCACTGAAGTCTTTGCTAATGTTTAAGTTTGTGGTAAAAGAAGGTTGAGATGCGGTGGTAGAGTATGAAATGAAAAAGATAACGTTGAATGATGCAGGGAAAAGATGAAAATATGGAGGGAAAAATATGCAGGAAAAATATGGAGGGAAAAGATGAAAATATGGAGGCCTCCAGACAAATTAATCAGTTTTGAAATATTTTTCATTTTCGTTTTGTCTTTTTTTTTTTTTGTTCATCTTTTCTTTTTTTAGTTTTCTTTTCCTTCCTTTTCCGTTTCCTTCCTTCCTTTTGGCTTCTATAGATTTGCTTTTCTTTTCAATTTTTTCTTTTTACATTTTTCTTTTTTGTTTTCATTTTTTTATTCTTTTCGTCTCATTCTATTTTCATTCATAATTGTTTATTTTATTACTGGATTTTTTTTTTTTTAGTTTTTACCTTCTCATATATTTTACATTAATTCACTTGTCTTTCTTTTTTTTCTTTTTTCAAATTCGTTTCTTTTCACCACTTTCTTTCTCTTATTTATTTGTTCATTTATTCATTCATTTCGCTTTCAATTTTGATTTTTAGATTTCTTTCATCCAGTCTTAAATAATTTTACCGCTTTCTTCCTTTCTTTCTTTCTTTCTTTAAAATTATTTCCTTCTTTTTTTCTCCTCTCTCTCTCTCTCTCTCTCTCTCTCTCTCTCTCTCTCTCTCTCTATTCATTCATTTTTACATAGGTTGAATAGTACCACTGCTGTTCTTCTACAAGGATGACTTTGGCATGAAATAATCTACAAAGGTTGATAAGCCATTAAACAACCCATCCCAATCAAACTATTCATTCTTTTTGCTTTAATTTTTCACTTTCCGTCTTTATTTATTTATTTCGTTCTGTTCGTTTAATTTCTTTATTCTTAATTCCTAAATCTATTCTATCGATGATAATTCTTTCTTTCTTTCTTTCTTTTTTCTTCTGTCTTTTTTCTTTCATTTTCTTTCTTTCTTTCTTTCTTTTTTTTTCTTTCATTGGCTTTTTCTATATTTCATTTTTTCTTTCTTTCTTCTTTTTCTTCTTCTTGGTGCACTTTTTTAGTTTCTTTGTTTTCTTTTTTCCTTTTTTAAGCTTCATTTTCCTGTCTATTTATGTCTTAACTGTCTCTCTCTCTCTCTCTCTCTCTCTCTCTCTCTCTCTCTCTCTCTCTCTCTCTCTCTCTGTCGCTTACATAACTGCCTTTTTGCCTGTTTTTTTCTTCGTTTATTTTTATTTTATTTCTACTTTTTGCTTTAAATCCTGGCTTTCGCTCCAGAATCTTCCTTAGCGCCTTTCTTTCTTTTTTCTTAGTTCTCTAATTTTGTTTCGAAGTATTTGTTTCTTTGCTTCCTTAATTTTCCCCCTGTTTAATATGTTTTCCCCTTTTTTTTTTTTTTTTTTTGCGTCTATTAAATGATTCTTTTTGACTACTTGTTTTCCATTCATTCATTCTTAAATGTTTGTATTCATTTCTTTTTCCTTTCTTTCTTTCTTTCTTTCTTTCTTTCTTTCTTCTTCGCTATTTCTTTTTTATTCTCTCTCTCTCTTTATTAACTTTCCTTTGTTTCTTTCTTCTTTATTTTCTTTCTTTTTTATTTTCTTATTTATTTTCTTTCTTTCTTTCTTTCCTTCTTTCTTGGTTTTTTTTTTTTACAGTTTCTTTTTTTCTCTCTCTTTACTCATATTCCTTTTTTTTCTGTTTTTTTTATTTTCTTCAATTTCTTTCTCTCGTTCTTTAAATTCACTTTCGTTTTCGTCTTGCATCAATTTCTTTCTTTTTTCTTTCTTTCTTTGCTTCTCTTTACACAATCTTTCTCTCAGTTTTCTTTTTATTCATTTTCCTTGTTTTTCTATAAACATTTTCATTATTTCTTCAATTTCTTTCTTCTTTCTTTTTCTTTTTTATTTCTTTTCTTTTCTTTTTACTCAGTTTCTTTCTTTTGTTCTTTCTTTTGTTCTTTCTGTTTACCCACTTCTTTAATATTTTATTTTCATTGATTTCTTTCTTTCTTAATTGTATTTTCTTTCTTTCTTTCTTTCTTTTTTCTTATAGGTTTAGCTTACTATATTCTTTCTTTCTTTCTTTCTGTCTTCCGTTCTGTTTTAGCTTACGTGATATTTTCTTTCTTTTTTTCTGATTTAGCTTCTTACTTTCTTTCTTTCTTTCTTTCTTTCTTTCTTTCTTTCTTTCTATGTGTTTCTTTGTTATTTTATTCCTAAACACTGTTCTATACATAATATGCTTTATTCATTCTTTTCTTCTCTCTCTCTCTCTCTCTCTCTCTCTCTCTCTCTCTCTCTCTCTCTCTCTAAGAAAGAAAAAAAGAAAGAAAGAAAGATAGATAGAAACGAAGTTATGGAATTCGACCAAAAATGTTTGAATTCCTATACTTCATTTATTTTTAATCTTTCTCCTTTTGACTTGTTTCATGTTATCTATTTTTCTTTCTCTCTCTTCCATCTTATATTGTTCATATTTCTTTCTTTCTTTCTTTCTGTCTTTCTTTCTTTCTTTCTTTAAAAGTTTCTTAATTTCTTTTTTACTCTCTGCATCTCACTCAATCTATCAAACATAAGTTTGTACTTATCATTCGCTTTCATCATTTTCTGCAAAATCTCTGAATACGTTTGGTAAGTAAAAAATAACAAATCACATTTTCACTTTTTTTCCACCAAAATCTTCCTGTAATTAATTTCGGCACTTCGTAAGTTTTGAGTTTTAAAAAAAATCAGAGAATGACGGGAATCAGGAATTGAGGTAAACGATATACACTCACGCGCATGCGCACTTATATACGGAAACATGTCGGTACGTATACACACTAACGCATGGAAACTACATGAGAACGTTACTTGCTGCTTTAAAAAAATCCTGGAAGCCATGGCTCAAAAAACAGAAGCTGTTTGACCACTTAGGTCACATCTCATAAACCATCCACGTAAGACAAACAAGTCATGCTTAGCACTCCTGAAGAAATAAGGACGAAATCATCAACAACGTTCTCAGGTGAACACGCCATCGTTGGTCGACCAGCACTGAGAAATCCAGGGAAAGAAGTTGTAGCCTCCTTGGTGTAGTAGCTATTGATAAGGGAGCCTTTTGGTTGCCCTCGACTACAGTCGTCCAACTTACTAATTTACATTCAAAGAATTTGACTTCAAAAGCTGTTGATTCGCTTAGAAGTAAGTTACTAACTTTTGAGCCAGACGGTTGTGTTTGTTGGTGTCCGATATAAGGGTCAAAGGATTCTGTCTGAGTGGGTATTAAGATTACACGGTTTCTTTATTTAAAATGATTGTAAACTACATTTAATTGCTTGCAAATTATTTGTATTAGACAGGAAAACTTGAAACCATATAATTGAATTTAATTTATTTATGTTACATAAAAGTAATTCCTCTTTTAAATTATTGTTATGAAACAGAAATAGTTAATAGTAGATACATAATTGCAAGCAAAACAAAAATTTATAATACGCTGAAGGGTTGCAAGTGCTGGTTATATGGCGACAAATATGAAACAGTCAATCACAAAATAAGTGAAAGCAACAAACGAATACACAATGTATTCAAGATAAAACCCAACTGGGTTGTAAAGGTGGGAATTTTGGAAGGGATTATAATTTGGCCATACTAAGAAATTGTATTTGAATAAACCAGAATCTGTTCAAGAAAATGGCTGTTAGATTGTTTGGGTTTTATTGCATATCAACCTTTGTCGGTTATTTATTACCAAATCCATTTTTATGCAAATAGTCAGTTCTACTCCAAACAATTCAGTTTGGCATTAATACACAGTTTAATTGTCAAAAGCATTCCTATTTCAAGCTATTCAGCTTCGTCAAACAGTTTTAATTCAGCTAATTAAGTTTAGTATAAGTACAGATTTTGTTTTCACAGTTAAATGTCAAAACAGTTCTATATTAAACAATTCAGTTTTGTGTAAGTACAGTTTCAATGTCAAAACAGTTCCATTTCAAACAATTCATTTTAGCATGAGTAGGCAGTTTAAATGTTAGTACAGTTTATGAAATTATTTCTATTTCATATTATTCAGTTTAGGGTAAGTACGCAGTTTAAATGTAATTATAGTTTAATTGCGAAAAACATTTCTATTTCATGCTATTCAGGTTAGTCAAGTAGTTCAAATTCAGCTAATTCAGTTTAGTATAAGTACAGATTTTGTTCAATATCAAACCAATCAGTTCAGTGTAAGTACAGTTTTAACGTAAAAAAACAGTTCCATTTCAAATAATTCAGTTTAGCATAAGCATGCAGTTTAACTGTAAGTCTGGTTTAATTGTCAAAAGTCATTCTATTTCTAGCTATTCAGTTTAGTCAAACAATTCAGTTTAGCATAAGTATACCGTTAGTTCTATTTAACCCATAGATAGAGCCCTATCAGGTGCTACCACGCCATGCCAGAGTGGATCTGGGAGCGGTGGCAATAAAGGTGTACTCTGCATTCCCCAAAGCTCCAGCATTACTGGAACCTCACCATCAGATTGTTTAGTGTCATATCTAGAACACTCGTTATGGTGGGTCTGACCCTTCTGCAGAAGGGCAGTCAGTGTATTGTACAGCCCCAGCCGACTGGGCAACAAGATAATGGGACGCATAGAAATCTGTGATATTGAGATACAAACAAATCACGCAATCCCAACCAGAAGTCGAGACATGGAGTTAATTAATATAGAAAAAAGAAATTTTCATCGAGCGGATTATCCTGTTCCAGGTCACTAATGAACGAACAAAAAAGAGGAAATAATAGACAAATATTTGGATTGTAACGGAGAGCTGAAAAAATTATGGAACATGAAGGAGACTTGACTGCAATTTTAGTTGGAGAGCATAAGATAGTCCTAGAAGGTTTGGAAACGAAACGAAGAATTGGAGACCAGACGAAGAATCGTGCCCATCCAACCCGCTGTACTGTCAAATTCAGCTAGAATACTGAAAAGAGTCCTAAAGTCCTTAGGAGACTTTATTGTTAAACAGGAAGTAACTTGAAAGCATCTGGTGCAGATTATTTGTTATAAGAATGACTAAAGTAATTATATTTTTATGAATGGTTTTTATTAAATATAAAAACCATAAATTGGTACATACAAGTGAAAAAGTTTTACAAAACTAGAGGTCGACTCAAAGAATCAAAATCTTTACCACAGAATGGTCAACCTCAATAACATTAATCCTAATTAAACGATATAGACCACTTGCCGTCATTCTAGCTGATTAACTCTAAAATTTCCAACATGAAATCGTGTTTGGTGAACATATTCAACATATTAACACAAAGATTAATATAAATTTTTTTAAAAATGCAATACAAATTGATTTTTTAATCAATGCTATATTATACAGTGTTTCCAACAGCTGATGCACTGACCGTAGGCACTAACCAGAACGTCACAGTAACTTACTGTATGTTTGAGGTCGATTTCTATAGCAAGTATAGGTGTAACCAAAAGTTTTAAATTAAAAACTGAGGTGGATTCTTTATGGCGGAATTAACGGAAGTTATTTTAATCCACATGATCCCTCAGACCAAAAGAAAATTTCTGACTATGCAATTAGATAACCTAACAAAAATTGATGTGACTTACTCACCAGATCTATCCTTTTGCGATGATTTCTTCTTGGAATACATGAAGGCTCTTGTCTTTAAATGAGTGCCGTAGATAACTGATGAACTGAAAAATTCTGTTATTTATGAAGTCCCAGCAATATGAAGGAGGATGAATGATGTAGAACCTCAAGAGTATATAGCTTGTAAGGGCAGCTATTACCTTCCAAGCAAAAGAGATCATTCTGTCGAATCTTATATATATATATATATATATATATATATGTGTGTGTGTGTGTGTGTGTGTGTTGTAAAAAAGAACAAAACGGAAAAAATACATACAAATGGATGAGAAAATTTATTAATAATACTCGTTAATGTCCACCGACACGTTTTGACCATATGAATGAAATTATCTAAGATGTGAAATTAGGAAAATTTCAGATGGAAGATGTTTAAGGTCATCTTCAGGATTCGAATTATGAATTTAAAATAAAGGTTTTAACGATACAACATACCTGTGTGATATCTTACCTAATATATATATATATATATATATATATATATATATATATATATATCAAGAAGCAGACGATATCCCGAAGAAACTATGACAGATGCAGACTACGCTGATGATTCAGCGTTTCTCGCAAACACACCTGAAGCAGAATCCCTAAAAGAGAAAAAAGCAGGAAGCATTGACCTCTATGTGAACTCAAATAGAATAGAGATCATTAGTTTTAAACGAGAAAGAACCATCTTCATTTTAAGTGGCAAGCCTCTCAAATTAGTAGACCAGTTCCCATACGTCAGCAGCAGTATCTCATCTACTGAAAGTGATGTCAACGTACGCTTAACGAAAGCGTCGATCGCCATTGACTGGTTGTTGATTATATGGAAACCTGGTCTTTTCGATAAACTAAGATGGGATTTATTCCAAGCTGTGGATGTGTCAGTACTACTGTAAGGATGCACTACATGGACGCTAACGAGAGCTAAATGGTAACTTCATATGAATTCGTCGAGCTATTTTGAGCAAATTCTGAAGCAACATTGAACAAACAGCACCTACCTACCATCTCACAAACCATCCATGTAAGACAAAAAAGACATCCGGGGCACTGCTTGGGAAGTGAAGACCAACTCATAAGCGACGTTCTCTTATGGACTCCTGCACATTGATGCACCAGTGTTGGCCGACAAGCAAAGACTTATATACATCAGCCCTGTGCTGATAGAGGATTCAGTCTTGGAGACTTACGAGGAGCGATGGATGATGTGGAAGTGTTGTTATATTCTTACCGACGCAATGATAAACAGACGCAGGCAGGAAGACTTCTTTACAAATATATTTACCTCTCACTTTATTTGTAAGGGTTCGAAAGGGGTTCACTCAAGGTTCGCGTGTGAGAGGGAGCCGGACACCGAACAGAACTGCAACACCTTGACCCCCTACTCCTATGGCCGTCAACGTTGTGTCCCTCCCGCTCCCCCAGTGCCCAACCGGAGGCCCCAAGATCCACCCCGCCGGGCGCTGGCCCTCCCCACCACATCCTATCAGCATCTTCTCCGGACCTCAAATCATCAGGCCCAAAGGCCCCTTCGACCTGATGTGGCTTTCCCTACCACATTTCGTCTATAACTCCGTCCAAACTTCAACTCAACTGGCCGTCGAAACTCAACTGGCCCTTGACTTCTGTCTTGACTGAGCTATATAATAATTCAACGCCCACTTGATCGCCCACTCGATCTTTGAAATCGCATGTTTGATCGTCATCAAGCGGAAATAACTGTCATGCAGTTCACAGGTCACTCTCTTCCGGTGCATCACTCTGTGATGGCACAGTGGGACCTTCACCTTGTCCCATATTATCAGCCTTAATCCGCCCACGCGATCTCTTTCAGTTACTGGCCATCGGAATGCGTCACTTCCTTCCGGTGCATCACCTTGGAATAGCATTTTCGGGCCGGGTCGAAGGTCAAAATATAACAGTGTGACGAGAAGGAGTTATGGGACGCAGTGCCGTCAGTGCAACTTGAAAAAATATAACAAATATATAGGTTAGTTATAACCTCACTAATCGCTATATCCTAAAAAAATACTCTCTCACGATACCTAAAGAAGGATGGTATGAAAGCTGAGACAAAGTAAGAATTAAAAGTTGTTACACCTGATTTTTAGGTAGTTATTAAGCTCAAAATTTGAATTTTCGTGAACTTTTACATTTTTGGTTATATATATATATATATATATATAACTGCGGTTCAATTCTAGGTCGAGTCATACCAAAGAACCCAAAAATGGTACTTGATACCACTTTCCTTAACACTCAGCATTATATGGTACGTATCAAGGGCTTAGTGGAGTAATCCAGGGAAAAGAGTAACGTCTTCCCCTGCACTTCAGTGTAATTAGCTATTAAAATGGGAGCTTTCTGGTCACCCTCGACTTCGGTCGCCAACTTTACTTATATATATATATAGAGAGAGAGAGAGAGAGTAATAGTGAGACAGCGAGAGAAAGAGAGCATATGAGAAAGAAAAAATGAATAAAATAGAGTCTTATCTAACAAAAGTTTCAGTTTTCGATATCTGTGGAGTACGGAGTACCATTCGTATTACACCCAGGTCCTCTCCGACCTGGAAAAGCAGAACCCGTAAGAGTCCTCTCTTTTTAAAAAGTATTCGATGACACTGTCTGCCATAAAACACCTAAGAAACAGCTACATAAAGAATATACACGTGAACGCACAATTAACATGAATCCCTAACCTCAATGCATAAAATAACCTAGACGAGTTCAGATGCCTTTGCATAAAATAGACTGGAATATAAGACATTATGGTTTTGGATGTAAAATTAAAACGGAAAATGGCGTGGAATATCTATACTACTTATATTGTTGTGACATCATTCTAATGACAAATAACATCATTTGAATCCCAAAATAATACCAAACTATATCCACAAGCAAAAAATTGAAATAAGTCCTCAGTGTCACCCAGATCTGCTCTAAGTTCTTTCTAAGCTCAAACTAACGTCCTAGAAGGTTTTTCGAATATCAATGAAAATGAAAATGAAAAAAAAAAAATAGATACGTATTTTCAATTCATTTTTAACGATGTAATTGAGGAGTTTCCACCCAATTTTCAACTAGCAATATTATTGCATACTCGTGATACATATACAACTATACACATATACAGGCGGAAACAAAACCAACAATAATGACGAGCGAACACACTTCTTTAGAAAAATATACCTCTCACACTTTATTCGAAATAGTTGCGAAAGGGTTACGAAAGGGTTATTTGTGAGAGGTGAGTTGGAGACTGAATGAACTGGAACATATTGACCCCCCAGTTCCTTTGTCTTTAGCAGCACTTTTTTCTCGTTCTGCTGGTTCTCTCTACAGCATCTTATCTCCAACTAAGTGACTCCAATTAACTGAACTTCCCGTCGCACCGGAATATATCATTGTTTGACGACCACCTGCTTCCCGTTAGCGTCGCATCTGCACCCAATTCAACCCATCCACAGTCAAGGTTATACCCTGATATCTTCGACTGGATACACCTGTTCCTTGATTGACGGCTGGGTCGAAGGTCAATATGTTACAATATTCCTTAAAACTTGTGTACCATCCCGATTGTTGCAGAGAGTTTGGGGACAAATGAAGAAATTTTGATCCTCACTCTGTTTCCCCACATTTTAGACATAGAATCCTTTAAGAATAAGATTAGCCAATTTCACCACAGATACCGTTTGTTCAACAATATTGCTTCCAGAATCATACCGGTTATCTCTCTCTCTCACTCACTCACTCTCTCTCTCTCTCTCTCTCTCTCTCTCTCAAGATAGATAGATAGATAGAGATTGTTTCGTTGTATCACAACTTTTCACAGAGAGACTATTTCGTTGTATCGTAATTTTGCAGTGTCGTTAGACTCGTTAAATGCTTCAAGCGGGAATATATATATATATATATATATATATATATATATATATATATAATTAATCCCCAATTGAATTCTCTCTCTCTATATATATATATTTATATATATATATATATATATATAGAATACATTTATGGATTCATACCATTCTCTTTCAAATTTATCTAATCTCCTTAATTCTTCAAATCTTCTACTCGCTTCGTAATCAACGTGCTTTATTGTATAAGAAATGGCAATAAAATCATAATTTAAATTTTTTGACAAAAATATTAACTATGAATAGCAGGAGTGTTTACAATCCTCATATATCCACCAAAATGTTTTTATCTGTCTGTCGATCTAATTATTTATTTCTGTATCTACCTTTCTTTTCATCCTCTTCTTTTTTCTCTTTCTTTATATATATATATATATATATATATATATATATATATATATATATATATATATATATATATATAAGCATGTTTGATTAAATAATAAAGACACATTTTGTCTATATAATTTTATTTATATAAACAAAAAAGATTTCAAAACCTCTTAAAAAAAACTTTTTATACATGCAAACAACCCCGAACGATGGCCTATGAAAGGTCCAAAAGCACTCGGGACAATTTTGGTAAATTTATCCACCAATTCCAACCTGAAACCAGGACATTTATCAGGAAACTTGAAAGGATCTTAATAAAATTATATTGACAAAATGTGTCTTAATAATTTATCTAAAATGCTTAAATGAAAGAGTGCTGCCCAACTACACACACACATACGCACACACAGATATATATATATGAATATATATATATATATATATATATATATATATATATATATATATATATATATATATATATATATATTCTTATTTAAAATAAACCTAATTCAAAATTGACTCGATTCACAAATTACTACTATAGATGTTTGCCATGTTTACAGACTTTATACATTTCATGAAATGGTTTTTCACAAACAAAGCTTCATATCATATGTAAAACTTATACAAGAATAACAATTTTATAAGGAAGGTAACATATGTTACAATGTTTTCAGAAGCATTAATGCGTCTTCATGTCTATCCTTATGCTACTTTTAATCATTAAAACAGTTTGTTTATCGCTTATGTATATTTTGTCAAAAGAAGAAACCGAGAAGAATGTGCGATTTTTTAAAAAAAAAAAGGTTTTTCTTATTTACGAACAAGAGGATGTAAATCTTGAGTGAATGAATGGAGAATTCATTCTTAAGAGTTAAGGTTTCGATCCCTTTAATCTGTATCTCTAGCCATTTTCGAAAACGGCATAATTTCCTTTTTTATACAATTTCAAAAAAGTTCATTTAAATTGTCTCAAGTCATTTAAAAAATGGTATGAATTGATTTTTGCATAAATGTTTTTAAACGAAGTTGACATTCGCCGCAATCTGAATTTAAATATATAGCATTATGAGATAGAAAGACTCCAGAAATGGTATATATATATATATATATATATATATATATATATATATATATCATCATCATCATCATCATGTCGTGCCGCTCTCACGGATATCCCTGGCACTCTCTCGCCACTTTTCCCTATCGTTCTTCGCCTCCGGCAGGTCTTCAAGGATACATCCCGTATCCTCACATAGCTGCTGTATGTATGTTCTACCTGGTCACCCTCCTTTTACTCGGCCATATGTGGGGGTCCATAGGAGTACATAACTTATGAGCTCGTCTTTCCTTCTCCAGCAGCGTCCTGCGTGTCTGGTTCGTCTAACTTGGATAGTTTTCGTGATGGGAGGCAGGTGGACGTATAGTTGGTGCTTTGTTGGGTGTTGCCGCCAGGATTTATTCAATATTGCTCTCAACATTCTTGTGTAATTGCTGTCTAGCTTCTTCTCCAGCCGTTTCGTTAGTGTCCAAGTGGTGCATCCATACAGCAGTATCGACATGACCGCTGCCTGGAAGAAACTGCGTTTCATTTTATCGGTCAGGTTTGATTTCCATATGATCGATAGTTTATCGATAGCTGTCCATGCCTTCGTTAGCCACGTGTCGATGTCTCTTTCGGTTGATGAGACACTGCTTCCTAGGAAGGTGAATTTGTCTACCAGTTTCAGAGAGCTTCCCTCTAGTGTGGAAATGTCGCCTGTTTGATTAAAGCACATATATGCAATTTTGTGTGAATTGACAAGGAGGCCAATGCCCGCGGCGGCTCGTTCCAAACTATGCAGTCGTGTTTCGGCTTGGTTGGGTGTATTTGCCAGTATCGTTATGTCATCATATAAATAATCATTTGATTCGAGATTCTTTTATGACATCAACTAACGTTATAATAACCAGCACGTATATACATATATATATATATATATATATATATATAGAGAGAGAGAGAGAGGGAGAGAGAGAGAGAGAATGTGACACAAGGTCAATTTTTGATAAGATTACAACGGGTCTGAATTCAATTTTTCCTTCTCGGTGAGCATTTGCTATACCGAAGTTAAAACAGCTTGATCTCTCCTACTATTTATCCATAGTTGGAGTTCAAAGGAAGTGTGAGGTTCTATACAAGTTGGTTTGTGTCACAATAGGAGTTGTAAGAACGAAGGTCAACACAACATTTGGTTACCTTAAAAACAGCGGCTCCTGTTTTTGCCACTTCACCGAGAAAACTTTCTCTGCAATGCTGATCGGAGGTGGGGCTACATTCAGAGTTTTCTTTCTCGTAAATCAGTTGCCTTTATAAAAATTAAAGACCTTAGTCTGCCTTGTTTAGCATTGTAAGCAAATGTTATCAAGCTATTTATTAAAAAGAAATTTTGCAGTCGAAAAAAAGAGTTCAACATCTCTTCCACTGTTAAAAGATATGCTTGATTTATCACTCTGGATCAATCAGACCACTTAAAGTATCATCTACCCGATATGGAAGTGAAGGTGGGTAGGACCCCAATATTATATAAAAATATCACGGATTTGGGGATCCGGTTTCTTTTCCACTTTTAGTGGCTAGAGTGTGAAGATAAAAACGTTTTCTCTGGAAGTGGAATAAGGAACGAAACGGAGATATTACAAAAGTCCCGTTCTTAAATGAACGCACAAGTATATGTGTCCGTTGTCCATTTCTTATTGCTTTCACGCTCTCTTAAACTGAACAGAGTGAGAATAAAACAGTGAAACGTCCTGACACTAAAAGTTGTGTTGTTTTTTCATGTGTTTCCAACTAATAGCCATCACTTACCGAGCAGTCATCGCTTATTACACTATATTTGCCAATAGCTGTACTGTAGTTATATAGTAAGATGTGGATTCATGCATTTTCTATGTGCATTAGAGCAAAATAAAATGCAGACAGTCTCATCGAAATTATGATCCTACCTCCCCAATATCATTTTGTGTTATAATAACCATTATGCATTTATTAGACTCATACTTCCCTCGTTTTGCCAGCAAATGCAATATATTGTTGGCATAAAGAAATTGAGAGAAAAGAGAGAGGGCATCTCTCATCAGTTGAGGACGCCATATAGTAAAAAAAATTTGAATATCAACTGCTCACTTCGGCACATTTTTTTTCTTAACTTTCTTTAAACAACAGCTATTTCTCTTCTTTTATTTATCAGTCTATTTTTATTTTATTTCATTTTATTTTAGTATTTTTCCTGGATTTTTTAATCACTTATCTCCAGGTTCTTTTCCTGCAACCATAGGTTACCACCGTCCAAATCTTGTTTTCAAATCTCGCTGGCTCCATAATCCTAGGATTAAGCGTAGTCTCACGTATTCCCGGCAAAACTTCATCTCAGCTGGCCATATTTTTCCTTCGTGTTTTGGCGAAAGATGAAATCCAAAAGGCCAAGAAATCCTTATCGACAAATTTCTTCTCTGCATGGCAGCCCATTGTCATTTGATGATTGATACTTCTTAATTGCATATTTAATCCAGACTTTAGCAGCTACCAAGTTTTCACTTTGATCGATCGATTGATTGATTTTAACGTCATTCAAACCCGTCCAAGATTCTCTTCTATCGATTGGTTAGGAATCGTGTTCATTGGGCGTTCATATTTATATTTTTTGTGCAATTGTTTCTCAAGAGTTTTTCCCCCAATGGTTCAGTCGAATAACTTGTAAACAGATGTATTTCACCCGTACTTAACAGGTACTACCATTTCAGGCTAAAGTGGACCTAGGAGTAATAGTAATTGTTGCATAGCCATAATACATATACAACTATACACATATACATGCGGAAAAAAAATCAACAATAATGACGAACGAACACACTTCTTTAAAAATATATACCTCTCACACTTTTTTCGTAAGGATTGCGAAAAGGTTGTGAGTGAGAGGTGAGATAGAGACTGGAAAGACTGCAACATATTGACCCCAAGTTCCTCTGTCTTTAGCAGTACTTCTTTCTCATCTGCTGGCTGCTCAACCGGGAGTCCTGAGGGCCTAGGTCTCTACTGGTTCTCACTGCCTCGAACTGCAACTCGAACTTCAACTGCAACTTATTCCAACTAACTCAACTCTCCATGGCACCGGGTTATATAATTGTTTGACATCCACCTGCTTCCCGTGGGCGTCACAATTGCACCGAATTCAACATGTCCATGGTCAAGGTTATATCTTGATATCTTCTACTGTATGCACCAGTCATTTACACAGGTGCATCTCTTAATTGAAAGCTCGGTCTAGGGTCAATATGTAACATAATGAAGTCAATGCTTTAATGCAGTTTAGTAACATACCCAGAATACCCTTTTTTGGTTGGGTCTTACGCATTTGCAGGGAATTCTGGTGGCATATTCTGGGCCTAATAGACTGGGTTCGGTTTAGTTTGGTTTTATGTCATTTCAACCACCGTAGGTTATTAATGCCAAATCTATTTTATACATATAAATAGTTCTATTTCAAGCAATTCAGTTTAGCATACGTACACAGTTTAGTTCTATTTGACCCATAGATAGGACCCTATCAGATGCTACTCGTCCGGGCTTGAGTGAACTTCAGAACAATCGCATTAATGGGGTATTCTGCATTCCCCAAAGTTCCAGCATTACTGGAACCTTACCATCAGATTGTTTAGTGCTATATCCAGGACATACGTTGGGGAGTCATACCCCTCTGCAAAGATGCAGTCAGTGTATTCTACAACCCCAGCCGACTTGATCAGTGGACGAGGTGACTGACTATCTGAGAAAAGCTATTGTGATTATTTCATAATATATTCAGATAAAGTTCATCACATTCATTTTTTTATCGCTTTGATTTTACCGTTCAGTTCTTTGTTCGTTCAAATATCGTTCTCAAATTGTTGTTTTCATAATCGGAATACAACTGAACTAAAAAAAAAAAATTGTCTGTTATCCCCACAAATATTTCTGTTGCAGAATAAGTTGAAAACGTCGCTTCTGAACGGGTTCAGAAGCGACATTACCAAAGGAAATGTGACTTTTTAGAAATGTGCGTCGGAAAAGTTATCAACCTTAATCGAGGGCAACCCAAAGGCTCCCTTTTTAATCGCTACTACACTGAGGGGATTGAGAGGGCACTCCACTTTACCTTGATAAGTACCTTATAATTCTGATTGTTAAGCAAGGAGGTATCAAGCTCCATTTTTTAAGTCTTTGGTATAACACGACATTGGCGAACACTCTACCTACTAAATTACATATTAATAGTACAAAGACTGACTGTATTATCTTCTGAGATTAGAATTACCACTGCATAAGTGATGTAGTGGTTAGTGGGTGTGCGTTATATATTCGAGTAACTGCAGTCATGCCATTTCAGTTACCATTATGGTGCGAAATAGAGAACATGATAGTGTGTGAGGGAAACTTAGTTTTGAAAACAGCATCTTATCCCACTACCTGGTGACATCTAGTAGCTGGTCCGCTCATAAGAGCTACCCCACTTTGGTGTTCTTCTTGAGACAGAGTTTGATATAACGGTGTGTAAGCAACATATTTTCTGGCTCTACAAACGGCATGTTTACTATGTAAAATCCTGATGTTCTAGAAATATTAGCATAGTGGATTTGGAAGTGAAATACTATCTGCACAAGACTGTTTCTTTTAATCCTCTTTTTCGTCCCAATTGCGTTTTTATAGCTAGGACCAGAAAGTAATATAGCAATTATCAAACAACAAAAATGGAAACGGCAGATTGTATAACAAGACAGAGGGTAAACAGATGGTTAAAAAGTTTATAAGGTGGCGCTCAAGAATTGATAATTGTAGTACAAAAAAATGAAGTGATTAAATTATGGAGTCTGCAAGTAAGACAGTGCAAACGCTAGCATAACCAAGGTCGTTGTGGGATGAATTTACAAAGGCCTTTGCCTTTGGAAGAATTCAAATAGATGATGATGAATAGACTGAGATATGTTGATACTATAAATAGATACATATATTTATAACAAGAAGCGGAATGAAATACTGGTGGCTATGAACAAGCGAAATATCTTTATAGCTATGAATGGATTTGGACATAATGATATCTATGAACAAACAGATATATCTTTATAGCTATCGATGGATTTGAATATGCAGGAAAACTCCAAAAGCCAGAGATATCCCTATAGCTATGAACGAAATGAAATATGCTAATCGCTACGCAGAGTCTTTGATATCTTTCAAGCAAAGACTGACATATATATCGAGAAGTATGGACATTGGTATAGTATTAGTTATGAAAGGACTATAACGAAAGAAAGATGATAGAATTAGATGTGTTTGATTTTTTAGAGATTAATTTCTTCTGGAAGCGTGATAATTTTATTGATCTTATTAATATTATTAATTATATGCAATGCAAGATCTGCGCAGTATTGAAAATTAAATAAAGACGGGAAATTCCTGAGTCATCAAGCCCTTGACGCCATTTTCCTGTTTTCCTACTTTTCATGTCAGAAACCAAGCATAAAATATTTATTCAAATTTCAATAAAGGCGATTACGTTTTAATTTTTTTTTTTTTTTCAATTGGAGACAGATTAATGGAATGCTTAAGTAAATTAAACTAATTTCTTAATTTGTATATAAATAATTGCTACTATTTTGTTTCAAAATCGTATTGTGTGTTTTAGAAACGAATCGTTAACAGTGTAAAATCTCGAATTATATATATATATATATATATATATGTGTGTATATATATATATATATATATAATTTGAGATTTTATACTGTTAACGATATATATATATATATATATACTTGAAAATGAATAGGTCCGCAAATGAATTTGGTTTCAGATTTTTTTTTTTTTTTGCTTTTACATGTGTTTCTGATTCTTAAAGTCGTCTTCAAGAAGTTAATGACTGATTTGGGCTCTCCGTTTGGTTTTTATTGTGGCAACTGTTTTGATAGCATTGTGGTTATTTTAATTCCCGAATTAGTGTCTGTGAATATCCTGTTCGAGTTAATTGTTCCTGACAACCTTTGGCTTCTGCTAATGTCCTTTCTTTGTATAATGTTTACAAGAATATATTCCGTGTACTTTTGTTTATACTTTAGTTTTCGTATCCATGTATCTATATATGTTTAGCGTTTTTAGGTTTCCTTTATTACTCTTTTCCCCCTAAATAACCGACGATAGTTTGTACACGATAAAACTCCACCAACTACTAAACTTCGTCCCTGGGATATTCAGTGTGTGTGTGTGTGTGTGTGCGTGTGTGCGCGCGCGCATTTGTTTCTTTCGTTTGGAGTAATGTGTAGTCGACTGTTTGGTATATTGGCATTATTTTACACATTCTATAACTACATTCGTAAAGTTATTTTGTTTTTCTGTTTTCTGGTAATTTAATCTTAATCCTATGTAAGGATACTCTATGGTGAAGAGTCTGAGTCGATCCTATGAATACTTTTTTACACTTGATATATTCGATTACATAGGCAATGTTTTTTTGAATTGCAGCTTAAATTATTTATTGTAGATATTGTTTGGGGGTATTCGAAGATATAGGATTTTCCCTCGATGATTATATTACATAGTCCACATCTTTGATTTTTTGCAACTCTATGCGTTGTGTGCTCCCAAAATGTAGATGAGGTGGAGATTTGTTTTAAATTTCTGGCTTCTCTCCGGCTCTTTATGATTTTTATTGCATCTAGTATGTTTTTATTCAGTCATTATATTCAATTTTTCTTTTCTTATTTCTGTAAATAGTTATGGGTTGTTTTTGTTTTATGTTGAAACATATGCTAAGGATTCTTCCTGGCTATGTTTTTTGGGGTTTGTAGTTGTTTTAATGGCATTTTTCTGCTAATTCGAATCCCTTATTTGTTTATGTGGTTGGGTATCTCCTCCGGGGGGTGTTTACAAGCGGTTCTTCTTGGCAAGCTTTTCTGAGATTTTTATTTATGACTAGAGTGTGAGGGATGGATTTTATGGAGTTTTGAGGGTAGAGACTTAAGAAATGGTGGTATTATTGGGTGTCTGTGGTTTGAGGTAAATGTTTGTGATAATTTGATCATTTTTATTTTTTTAATGTGGATGTCTAAAAATGATAGTTTTTTAAAAGCTGTGTTCCGTGGTGAATTTTATTTTAGGGTGTGGGTTTTGTCGTAAGTTATGTAAATCGTTAACGTTGCCCCACAGACATTTCCAGAATATGATCTAAATATCATTTCCATGATCTAATAAATTCTGTTATATATATATATATATATATATATATATATCACCCATGAATAAACACACCACTGAATTCTTTATAAAAAACATGAATTTTCAACTCAAAGATGCCAGGAATATATCATTTCTACTGGGGCATTATAAACGCATCATGGATATTGTTAGGTGTTATTCATTACCAAAATTTACAAGAAAATCTGCAACCAAAAATAGAAATATGCTGCAGTTCAAAAATATATACATTGTTCATGTACATTTGTTTCAGAAATGTTGCAAATCTTTTTTTATCTATTCATATATTAGCTTATTTATTCATTTTATTTTATATACTTATTTATTTTGGATACAGGATTTTAATGTTTTAGAATTTGTCAGTAAATAAAAAAAGTTTGTGACCATTGTCGAGGGCGTCCAGAAGGCTCCCTTTTCAATAGCTACTACACTATGGCGTAGGGGGCACTACTCCCTGGATTGCACCACTTTACCCTTGATACATACCTTATAATGCTGAGTGTTAAGCAAGGAGGTATCAAGTACCATTTATAAAGTCTTTGGTATGACGCAACCTGAGATTGAACCCAGGTTTCCCGGACCATTGGCGAACACTCTACCCACAAGGCCAATGAGTAAATAATGCATAATATTATCTTTTTATTTGTAGAATATCCCACCAGAAAGAATTAAACCCTTGGTATTTTTAGTTTAGGAGAAATTCAACTGTTTTTTAAAAATTGTATAGGTATTCCACTTATTGGCAACTCTATATATTGGCAACTCAGTTATATATATATATATATATATATATATATATATATATATATATATATATATATATATATTGTTATTACTAATATTATTAACATATATATATGTGTTAATAATATTAGTAATAACAATATTAATATTTTTACATATAGATATATATATATATAGTTGGTGGTATTTTTTCATGAAGACTGTTCAACATCAATGATAGACCAGATACATCTAAGTTAGGATTGCGTAGACATAGATTCAACGGCATTTGATGAGTCAGATTGTCAACTATGTGAGTTCTGATGATCAAGCGTCATATGAAATGTCAATCCAAGCATAGATTTTCATACAATTCCGCTGATATTCCATGCAGGAAAGATAAGGGATGAATTACTTAACATGACTGATTGGGCTTTTATCTTCTCCGTCAATTCTCGAAGATGCTAGAAATGCTAGGGTCTGTCATTCTTGCATTTTTCTTTCGATTCATTATGAACCGAAGTAACCTGCTCTAATCTGTCAACAGGTATACCAACATATGTTAGGTTATTTTTTCAGCTTGTCCCCGTATCCGAGTCATGATCTTAGAACATACATATTCTTGTCATGAAGCTGGCTAAAAATGAAGACGTTTGGATATCAATCGTTTCTCATTTGAAAGACATGCCCAGATCATCTCAATACGGCACTTGGTAAAGAGATTAGAGTGTGTCCACAAATCAAGGGAAGGCAACTCTCGTGAAACGCATCAAGCCGGCTAATTTCTGATTGATAAGACGTTCACCACACTGATCGATACAAGAGAGTGATGAGTACGACGGCCCTGTAAACTGCAATATCTGTCTAAGGCTTAATGCTTCTTTCATTCTAAAGACGATGATCAATGAGTTTTTTAAAAGTACCATAGTTTTAGCTACTCGGAGGATTGCTTAGTGTAACAGTTTTTATCGCCACAAAATGAAATCGGAGACTCGAGTTTAAAACCTGGACGAAGCTGTTTGCGTTTCATTTTGCGCTAATGCTGTCGAGAAAGGCATGAATCTATCCCTTTACCTCCAAGGCAAACAGTTCTTTAGCGTTGATTTAGGAAAAGGAAAACTGAATTTAAACTAGCTTGATTACGCTTAAAATTTGAACTTGTGTCACACCCTGCTCAAGGACGAGGTGTTGATTATCTCGTCATCAAGAAATCTACCTAAATCTGAGAACAATTTCACATATTTATGATTTTTTTTCATCGATCATAATAGGGATATTTGGAAATTGGTGAACGGGTAATTGCAATTAAACATTTCTTATTTATTAAGAGATGTTCTGGGTCGATGTATGACTTCTGTTTTTTTATACTGATACGTATATAAACGGACGCTGCTGCTGCTGTTGCTACATTACACCTTAAAAATTCCCTTAGCAAACGTGGTACGCTTGTTAGCCGAGCGGCCTGAGATTAAATCTAACGTAAAGTTGGAAGGGTTTCGATCCCGGCTTGGAGCGTTCTACGTGTCTAACCACACTGAAGATTTCTGATAGAACGAAACTGTCTGTCTGTGCGTGACAATATATTTTGTTGGGTATATTTTTAGATGAAGATATCAATGATAGACCAGATATATATAAATTAGGATTTAAAATCACATTTGAATTCATATTTAAATCTAAAAATTCATTGTAAGAAATGAGATAAAAAATTTTAAATATTCAAAATTTTTCAGAATTTAGACTGAAGGCATTTCATTTATTAAAAACAAAAGTTTTGCGTTAAGGCATAGAGTATATGCCTGCATGGACACGAACGTATCTGTAAGGATATGAATTTTCATTGTTATTATAAATATATGTATGCACTCAAAAACTCTCACTCACTCACCCTCTCACTTTTTCTTTATGATACTTTCACTCAAAAACTCTCTCTCTCTCTCTCTCTCTCTCTCTCTCTCTCTCTCTCTCTCTTTCTTTTTTCTTCTCAGTCTCTTCCCCATATTCTCTCCAAAGCCATCTCTCTTCTTATTTGTTTTTCTTCCATATCTTTCTTGACTTTCCACTGCACTGTAGTCACAGTTTTTTTTTGTTTTTTTTTTGTGTGTGTTTTTGGAGAAGGAGGTTATCTGTCTAAAACTTGACGTTTAGTTTTAAATTTTTAATTAAGCAATCCCACTTTTATCTTTGCTAAACATGATATTATCCCTGAAGGCAAGGGACGGTGTTATTTAAACACAAAAACTACAGCAAAAATAGCAAGCTCAAGTCTGAACACCTGTCAGAGACAGAGTTGCCTTAACGGACTTTAAGGTAAAATTTAAAACAATCTGTAAACTCAACAGAAGTATTTATAATTAATTGCCACGAGTATCATAAAACCCAAACGTTCTGATATTTTTTTTTATTTTTATATTTATGTTTTCGTTATTCTTTTTCTTTTTTGCGTTGGGGAGGGTACATTAAATAAGAAAAGAAAAAAATTAACTTATTCGTTGCTTTTAATTAATTTCCAGCTGTTTTTAATCATTTATTTATTTATTTCAGAGTAATTAATTTTAATTTCTAATCCCTTTTTAGTCATCATTAGTCATTTGATTGAGGTATTCATTTGGTTATCTGTAACTGTTGAGTACAGATTCCAATAGGTTTATGACACCCTTTTCTCTCTTTCTATAAATCAGGAGTTTTAAAAAGAAACTTTTATCGAAATTACACAGCTTAAATCGCTTGAAATTTCAACCTACTTAAGTCAGCTCAAATCCAAATCCCTAAGAAATTAAGAATCAGACATTTAAAGATTTGAACATTTAACGATTTGAGCAGTGCAATAAAACCAACAAAACGTAAGAAACACTGGTTTAATTAAAAACGAAAATCTCGTTCAGGTCATATATGTGCTAAGATTAGTCAGAAGTTTTGCAATATTTTGGTAACGTGAAGCTCAGTTGAATACCTTCGGGTGTTACTAGCGATATTATGAAGGTTACGAAACCCACGGGACAGTGAGACGCCGAGCTCGTCTGACAATCTCCGATTGCTTCTCACTAAATTTGTCGCAATGGCTTGGAGCAGAGCTTCAGAATCCACAGCATCAGAATCCTCAGTTTTAGGCCTACCTGATTGTCGAGATTCTTATAAGCCAAGCAAAACTTCTTGAGCCATCTGGCTACTGTACTACGATTAACTATGCCTTTATCTTTCGCACAACAAATCTTTTTAGCTGCTTCCGTGGCGTTTTGGCCTAGTTTGAACCTGTAAAGCCTAACTGCTCGAGTAAAAATTCGTTGCATGTTCATCTGTGAAGCTATCAAATCACACACGTAGTGTGGCAATGCAAAACGTGTCAGCACACAGACTACCACAATGCTACCAACTGTGGCACGATGGTGGCCATTCGTTTCTGTAGGTGTGGGTGTGGGTGAGCCCAGTCAGAGGATCCTTTGTCTGTTTTGGTGCGAAACCTACACAAAAGGATTGCGCGCGAGATTTCCAATGAGACTGGAAGAAGAAGAAAGGCAAGGTCCTAGGGCAGTCAATAGAGGAGAAGAGTTAGAGACAGTCAGGGAAAAATGACGGTCAAAGGGAAGTGGCTGCTGAAGGAGGAAGCGGGACCAGTAGACACAGAAGCCAGGTCAGCCAACACGGGAGGATGAGTCAGCGTTCCTGGTAGTTGTGTAGGAATTTTGTTCAAGTACACGCTCGTGACAGCTACAGAACCACAGAATTCAGGAAAAGTGCCCAAACTTCTCCCTTCTTGCGTTTGGGGCTAACCTAAGACCGCGCTTGTTTGTTCTTTCTTCCACTCTTGGTGATATATGTTGTGTCCGTTGTGTGTTTGTAAAGAATGTGAAATGCCCCCGGTCGGAGATGAGGGGCCACAGAACGATCAGATGGCCATGATCTAGTTTAGGAGGTTGAGATAGTGGAGGTCGGCCGGCGGGCATATTGTCACACAACTATAGCGGTTACCTTTCACAACTTTACTGCTTCGGTCACATCACTTAGGCGCCACAAAAGAGGACGTACCAAAATATTATTAAACGCTTAACTTGCTCTATTATTATAATGTCTGTCACTTTGCCTGCCTCTTTTTTCTTCCTCTTCAGCCTTGTCTGAATCTGCTGTACATGGTAAGACCACCACAAAAAAGAGTGTCCAAGTATGGCACTGAATCAATTTGTGAGCATTAACGGATGTGATATCATCTCTTCATTGTCCTTATTCCCACTCCAACTTTGACCAAAAGGGTAACAGCTTGGGTCCCAACTATGGGTCGAAAAGATTTCTTTGGAAATGATGAATATCAAATGGAAATACTATTTGAATTAGGAATAATTATTTCAAACAAAGCTAATTTACAAATGATAATTACTATTAGTTACTTTCGATCCCCAGTTGTAAGTATATTGCCTGGCAGGTCCAGCTCTCTAGCTATGACAAGTCTGGAAGAAAGGAAAATCTGAATTTACACTCACTAAGAACAGATCTTGGGAAAATTCTGAATCTGGTAATGGTCATTCAGCAATTTAGGTGAATTTTGCTTCAGAGGCTTGCAATAGAAAGCATAGTTTCCAGTTGCAACTTTTCCAAGGAAACCAATCATGATGTCTCCTTTCATCACCCAGAAAATTGTCTGCATGACTTTCTTTACTGAATGCTGCGCCCAAAACTTTTCTTCACAGAAGAGTCAATATGTTTAACTCCATGGACTGTTTTCCCACTCAGACTTGTAGTTACAAAACCACATTCAGCACATTTGTAAATATTTTTTACAACAACATCCGTACGCATCACACATTCTTCTTTAAATTTCACATGGTTTGCACTTCTCATCCTTCAAAAATTTGATGACAGACCTCTGTTTTTACATGAAGCGTGCTATTTGATTTGCCACCATTTTGAATTTCTTCAAAACAAATATTTCTGCAAGACTAAAATAATCTTTGCTCTAAAACAGTTCCAAACAATGCTGTGTTTACGTTTATGGAAACAAAATTATTTTGCTCTTTTCAAAAGATTTCCTTGTATTGATTGAATGAACCTAACACACACATACACATACACACACACGCATATATATATATATATATATATATATATATATATATATTCCCTGTATCTTAGTTATTCTTATTGGGTAGATAACTTAGATCTCAGGCTTTTCGTCTCTATTTCATTTTCTATTTTTAGTAATAACCAGGTGGCACTTTCGTTAACAGCTTTTGTTTCGATTTTGTCCTCTCTTGATTATCTGAGATTTCATTTGACAGCAGTGAATGTAATTATTCTAACACAATATCCGTTTTGTTTTTATTTTTGTTTTTTGTTATCGTCTTTTTTTTTTTTTTTTTTTTTTTGTAACTGCGTCTGCTGTAAGCATCGTTTGCCTATAAAAACGACGGTTCTTGAGTAAACAAATCCTGCTGAATAATGGTTCTTGCAACGCCAATGAACGAGTCCTTGTGTGTGTGCTTTTTATTTCTTTATTTTTATTTTATTTTATTGTATCTTTTATCTTTTAATTTATTTATCCATTTATTTTTTGCTGTTGATTTAGATACGTATTTCCTCTTAGTATATCACCTAAATTAATTGCACAAGTAAGCATGTATAAAAACATACTTTAAAGAAAAACATATATATATATATATATATAAGAGAGAGAGAGAGAGAGAGAGAGAAAGAGATAGGAACAGACTAAAAATTATATATATATATATATATTTCCTTCGGAAGCGCTTCACTGGGGTGTAACAATAAGAATCAGAATAAGACAGATTTAGGAGATCAATGAAGAGCAATGATGCCGTTCCACTTTACATACAGGATAGATAGATAGATAGATAGATAGATAGATAGATGTTATGCTGATATATATATATATATATATGTAAAAATTTGGATGCATAACATCGACGCAGACTAAGCGCATGGAGAAAAAGCTTTACGGCAATAGCACAAGAATGCTACGAACTATATCCCACAAAACGGCCACCTACCACCCATTTCGAAAACCATCTAAATTAGACGATTAAGGCCTGTGGGACACTGCTGGTGAAGGGAAGTCGAACCTCGTAAGCATGGTACTCCTGTTGACCCTTTCACAGACGAGCAAGGGTTAGACGACTACCTAGAACAGCTCTGAACTGATACTGGATGTAACATGGAAGACCTGCCGAGAGCGATGGACGGTAGAGACGAGAAAGGGTTTGGGAAATCTGTGCTAGTACTATGACATGGCTTAAGGGGGGTTAAATAATGGTGTCTATCTATCCAAATAACAGCTGATAGTTTAACTCAAGTTATCTTGTAATGCCGACACTTTGTGAAGGGTTGAATACAGCCTTTTCTTTTTCTTAGACTGGTTTGCCTATCTACAAAGTTAGGGAGCCAAGTGTACATTTTCCCTGGAAATAAATTCATGCTGATAGACAGTAGGATGTTGCGAAACACAAATATATATTTAAGCGATGGACTACGGAATCGTAATAAATGAGTTCGTACTCCAGTCGGGCTATTACGTTTACTTTTGGGCAAATACCCTTGGGAAAGGTATGAACCCGCTTATCCTCACAGCTATGGGTTAAATAGTACCACTACAGTTCTTCGAGGAGAATGGCTTTAGCATTAAATAACCTACAAGGGTTGATATGCCATTAAACAAAAAAAACAAGCCTAACAAATATATATTAAGCCCTATATATTGAAATGAACCCAGTCGGCTGGAGTTGAAGATTATGCCAAATGCATCTCTGCAGTGATGTAAGACTCCTCCAGCAAGTATCCTGGCTATGAGACTGAACTGCATCGGAACCTCCTGTCGGGGGTGCCCACGTGGTGTAATGGTTAAAGCTATGGACTGCGGAATCGTAGGAAGCGAGTTCGTACTCCAGTCGCGCTATTACATTCACTTTCGGGCAAATACCCTTGGGAAAGGTATGATCCCCCTTATCCTCCCAGCTATGGGTTAAATAGTACCACTACTGTTCTTCTTGGAGAATGGCTTTGGCATTAAATAACCTACAAGGGTTGATATGCCATTAAACAAAGTAACCGAAAGAAACCGAAGCTCCTGTCCAGAGTTTTTAAGCCGTGTAGAATTCTCCTTCATTACCATTGTTTCTATATCCACTCTAACAGGGAGTGCTAGTGCCTGTCGTAACAAACAATTGAGCTCTATCTTCTTTAAAATATTACCTAAAGAAACTGTTCATTTACAAATGTGTATTTGTGTGTGTGTGTGTGTGTGTGTGTGTTTGCGCGGCATTTGTTCAATTATGCGTATTTTATTAAACAATATTGACATCTTTTGTCTACACATTTTTGTATATTTCCTTTCGAGTTGCCGCATTGATTTTATGGTGTCCGGTGGGAATTGGTTAATAAAACTCCCGTAACTAATGGTACCCTAGTACTTTCTGCTCGATCTTGGGCTATCATCAAGGGTGTGTATATTGCAAAAGCAATGTGACCTTTGCACGTGCATTACGATTTTGTAAGTATTTATTATTTATTCTGCTGCGTTGTTGTATATATATACAAAAATGAGTAGACAAAATATGTCTATATTGTTTAATGAAATATGCATATATATATATATATATATATATATACGAGGGGCATACGATAAGTTTCCAGACTTTTTTCGCATGGGCTATTTTATTGATAGTAGACTCATGAAACTCTAATCCCCTTCGAAGTAATCTCCTCCAGCTGCAATGCACTTGTTGTACCGTTCCAACAACTTCTGGAAAGCTCCATGGAAGTCCTCTTGTGTGAGCGTATCACTGACTTTCGTCACAGCCTCTTTCATCTCCTCAATTGTCTCATAACAACAACCTCTGAGCTTAGGGAATAACTAAAAGTCACAGGGAGCAAGGTCTGAAGGATACGGAGGCTGAGGAACTGTTTTGATGCCCATCTTGGTCAAATAGTCTGTGACAAGGATGGAGTTGTAGACTGATGCATTGTCCTGGTGGAAATGCCACTGACCCGATTTGAAGAGTGCTGGCCTCTTCCATAGGAATCTCTTTCTGAACTCCCTTAAAACCTCAACATAGAAACCCTAACGATAAGCCTAACCCTTTGGCCAATAAACTCTGGTGTATTGACTTCCTTACTCCTCCCACACCTCTCATCATCCCCACAGACTCCCTGCCTTCCTTGAATCCCTTATGCCACTCAAAAACTGATGCTCAATTCATGCAATTTTTATGATTTTAATCTGAAATCATAAAAATTGATCAGTCATTTCATAAGATGTATAGCAATAAAATACTGAATTTACAAGTGTCTACGACAATTTGAAATGAACATATGAAAAAAGTCTGGAAACTTATCGTATGCACCTCGTATATATATATATATATATATAACAATGCTTTGTCATTAAATAACCTTCAGGAGTTTTTTTTCCCATAAATCCAACCAACCGACCTAATTATGAATATAAGGCCAATAACTAAAAAACGTTGAAAAAACAAAATATATATACAGCCAAGACCGTTGTAATAGATGCATTCAAAAATAAATGTATTTTTGCAATACGTTGATATTACTTTTCCTCTTCGTTATCCATGAAATAAAAAAAATGTTTTTTTTATTTATGTAAGAACCATAGGTTGAACCCACACATCGATATATATATATATATATATATATATATATATATATATATATATATATCGAAGTGTGAGTATATATATATATATATATATGTAAATGTTCTATCATTGATATTGAGCACTTTTAACAATGCTGCAACATTTGGTACTCCATTAACTCAGCAAGTAAGCTAGTAAAAACATTAGACTCTTATATATATATATATATATATATATATATATATATATATATTTATTGGGAGAAAGAAAGAGAGAGAGATGGAGAGTTAGATCTAAACAGAATTGGATTGAGACTGCGGTTCTCAAATATAATTTGGTAACTTCTAAATTTCATATTAGTGGAAGCAATAATAAAGAGAGTATTATGATTTTTTTCGATTAGGGACCTGCTGCTTAAAAGACTCTTTTCACACAAAAACGACAAACGATTTCTCGTCTCATTTGGCTCAGTTTCTGCTCCATGGCCCACTGCCCATTTATTCAGAACGATTGATTTTCTGAAGGACATTTTGTAGTAAATACCCTGATATTAGTAAGGCCGTGATAAAATCGAGTTGACTGCGATTGCAAATTATTGGTCTCTCCTTGTCTGTGTTTCAGCTATAGTGATTGTCCAAGGGCGCAAGATTGAATAATTGATTGGTTTTAATGGCATATCAACCCGTTTGGGTTATTTTATGCATAGCGTACGTTTATATCCCTATTTATTGTGAAGTTTTTAAAGATATTTTTCTTACGGGGTATTGTTTAACTTGTCTACTTGACCCATTGATGAGAACCTAATAGATACTGTTACTACTCCAGCTCACAGTGAATGAAGGTTTATTCCTTACTCTCCAGATATCCAGAAGTCATATGCAGTTTAGTGTCCTATTCAGGAGCCCCCCTTATGAAGGAATAAAATTCCTCTGTAGGGGATACAGTAGCGTATTCTAAGCCCCGTCAGCCAGACGTCTAAGTCGCTAAAGAAGCTCGTCATTCTGGTTTACCAACGAGAACCCCTAAAGTACTTCATGTAGTCGAAATTTTGAATGCCTCACAATAATAAAGAAATAAAAGAAAATTTATATGAAAAGAAAATGTACTTTGGGATTTAAAAAGCTTAGAGTAAAGGTTAGCAAATGTAATCGACGCTCTAAGTTCAAACCTTGGGCCCGGCTTTTAACGTTTCTCATCATACTAATAGCTTTGGGAAAACACGTTGGTTGGTTGTTTTGTTTTACCCTTCTCCGGCCATTTAATGCCGAATGGAATTTCAAACAATTCAGTTTAGTAAAAGCACAGTATAAAGAGATTTTTTTTTAATTTTCTGATTTAAAGAGGCTTACTTGAATGGGCTTGGTCTCTTTGTTTAACGACATATCAACCTTTGCGGGTTATTTAATGCCAAAGTCATTCTTGTAGAACAGCTCATATTCTTTAACCTATTGATTGATTTTAACATCATGTCAACTCATCTAGGGTTATTTCATGCCTAGAGGTTAGGGAATTGTGCATTCTAAATCCCACCATCTTTGTAGAACAACAGTTGTGGTACTATTTAACCCCCAGCTGGGAGAATATAGGGGTTCATACTTTTCTCAAGGGTATTAGTCCAAAAGTGAATGTTATAGCATGACTGGAGTTTCAACTCGCTTACTATGACGTTGTCGTCCAGTACGTTAATTTGATAAAATTTAGAATATTTGAGGTCCCTCTAGTTGGAGTGGCTTTTTTAAATTTGATGGGGCCCTTTGAAAAGCTGAACATATTAAATAAAAGGCCCCAACTTCTATTAGCCCAGGGGCCTTTTAAGGTCTAAATCCGGCCATTATTTCAGTACTAATGAACATCAGTTGATCAAAAGCATAAATTCTCAAAACTTTGTTTCGTTTTTCCTGGACAGAAAAAGAAAAAGCGAGGTGGGTGGGAAAAAAAAATTTTCGATTTTGACTTCTTACAACTTTGTTCCCCAATTGTTTTCTTTTTTTATCGAACCGGACATTGGTCAAGTGGCTAGAGTGTTCGCCAATGGCCCGGGAGACCTGGGTTCAATCCCAGGTCGAGTCATACCAAAGACTCAAAAAAATGGTACTTGATCCCTCCTTGCTTAACACTCAGCATTATAAGGTAAGGATCAACGGTAAAGTGGAGCAATCCAGGGAAGGAGTATCGCCCTCCCCAACACCTTGGTGTAGTAGCTATCGAAAAAGGAAGCCTTCGGGTCACCCTCGACTATGGTCGCCAACTTTACTTTACTTTATAAGTACAGTATTTGTTTACAAACAGTTAAATGTCAAAACAATTCTATTTCAAACAATTCAGTTTAGTATAAGAACACAGTTTAGTTCTATTTGACTCTATCAGGTGCTACCACTCCGAACCAGAATGAACCTGGGAGCGATGGCAATGAAGCGGTACTCCGCACTCCTCAAAGTTTCAGCTTTACTGGAACCTCACCATCAGATGGTTTAGTGTCATATCAAGGACACTCGTTGGAGGGGAGTCTTACCCCTCCACAGAGAAGCAGTTGGTGTATTCTACAGCTCCAGCCGATTGGGCTAGGAAATAGCACGAAACCCATCTTTCTCCACTCAGCTATTGGTGACTAGTAAGAGCACACTGAATTATTTAGTCTTCCCATAACGATGAGGATGGGTAAATATATATTATGCTTGGTTTAGTTTGGTGCTCGTGGTGTAATGGTTATCGTCGTAGGAAATGGACACGGCGACACGAGTTCAAATCCTGGACGAGGCTGACTGAATTTCACATAGCACTAATACCCTCCAGCTATGGGTAAATAGTAGGGCAGACTTGTTTCTTCATCCTTGGTGTGGCAACCAGTCTAGGAGAAGGAAAACTCTGAATTCAAACCTGTTAAATTCCGCTTAAAAATTGTCCTTGTGTCATATCCTGCCCGAGCGGAGGGGTTGGTAAATATGGTTTAGTTTGGCACACAAGCTTCTGCTTATTTTTATACTTTATGTTCCTAAGTATTGTTGTAATAACACCATCAAGTACTGATGAAGAAATTAAAAGTAAGATGGCGGTTATATATGCAGATCAAGCAAATAAAGGTATGTGTTCTATTTAAATATCCTTTCAGCGTATATTTTCAATAGTTGTGATTAAATTAATTGCAACAAGAATGGAAAATATACCAGCTAAATGAAGTGAGAAAATAAGGAGGTCCACCAATGGGCCTGCAAGGGAAGGTTTCTTGATAAAGTGCGGTATGTTCATTTATCTAGCTTACTTTGGCACAAGGACAGTATTCTTGAGCACCAAGGGAAAAATTGCGTCGTAGGTAATATAAGAAGAAAAACAAAAAAAAAATGAAGAAAAGTACGACGAAAGAGTAAAGTGCATAAAGAAAAATGGAAGGAAGAAAGGAAAAATAAAAGGAAAATAAAATGACAAAAGAAAAGAGGAACAGAAGTACAATCGAAGAAAGAAGAAAACATGAAGAAAAAGAAAACGGGTAAAGAAGGAAATGTAAAAAAAAGTCAAAGAAGAAGAAGAAGAAGAAGAAGAAATGAGGGAAAGATGGAAGGAATAAAACAAACTTTATGACGAGAAGGATGAAATAACAAAGGCTGAAAAACGTTCGAAAACTTTACAGAGCTTGGAATAAATTCCGCTTTTTTGTTGTTCATCAATTAAGAAACTGCATTCATTCTCTCTCTCAGTCTCTGTCTGTCTCTCTGTCTTTGCCTCTCTCTCTCTCTCTCTCTCTCTCTCTCTCTTTCTCTCTGCTTGCGCGCGCGTGTGCACTTTGAGAACGAACATTCATGGAAGGTTAACTTATACGGTGCAGGTACACGAGCAGCGGTCGTGTCAATACAGCCATATAGGCGCACCACGTGGACTCTGACAAAGCGTATGGAGAAAAAGCTTGACGGCAATTTCACAAGAATGCTACACGCTGTATTGGTGGCAATACACCAGAAAACAGCAGCTGTATGGCCACCTACCACTCATCTCGTAAACCATTCAAATTAGACGGATCAGACATGCAGGACACAGGAGAAGTAAGACGAACTCATAAGCGATGTATTTCTGTTGACCCCTTCACACGGACGAGCAAAGGTTGGACGACCATCCAGAACCTATATACAACAACTCTGTACTGATACAGGATGTAACCTAGAAGACCCACCGAGTGCGATGGACAATAGAGATGAATGGCGAGAGAGGGTTTGGGAAATCCGTGCTATTGGCACAACATGATCACGATGATGATGATGACAGTAACGGCTGAGGCAGCCTGTTGAATATAGAAAAGAAGATGTCACAACTTTAAAGTCATTGTCGAAGAGCGAGATAACTTGGGTAATATTTTGCCACCATGATTTTCTTTTCGAAGAATCGAGTGTCCTCTTGTGATGATCAATGTTTTAAGAGGCCTTATGGACTTTTGTCGTTGCCCTTCTCTATCACGATAGCCGTTGGACAATTCACCAAGTCGATAAACTTTTCCTTCTATTCTTTTATTCTTAAACTCAGTCGGCTGGGACCGTAGAATACGCCGACTGCGTCTCTGTAGAAGGCTAAGACTCCATTCAACAAGTGTCTTGGATATGAGACTAAACCAATTGATGGTGAGGTCTCAGTTCTACAACTTTGATGAATGAAGAATACCTCTTCATTGCCATTACTTCCTGTTCAACTCTGACCCGGAGTGATAGGGTCTGATCTCTGGGTCAAATCGAACTCTTCATCATATACTTTACTTAAAACCATTTAACTGTGTGCATACAAATGAATAGTTATATTGAATTATTACTGTACAACTATGCTTAAAACTTTTTAACTGTGTAAAGGGGTTAAATTGAATTATTAGTATTAGATAGCAATACTTGGAACCATTTAACTGTGAATAAAGGAATAAACTCTGGCTCGTTTAAAAATCATTACCAAGAAGTATCCAAATCTTTTTTTTATATAAATGTACAAGCAGGATTTGACATTAAATAACCTACAAGGGTCGATATGTTACAAAATACAATCAACAAAACAAAATCTTTTATTCATTTTCTTGCTGATTGTTCTTTCTTCATTTCCTCTTCATGTTTTTTGCGCTTAAATTTTACCATTAGTCTCTTTCTTGCTTTCCCGTTTTTCTTCTCCTTCTGTTCCATAGAAACATTAAATATACACAATAAAACCGAAACAAACATAATAGATTAAAAAATACGGTAAACAAGTAATCACTTTCTTTTTATTTCTGACCAAGAAATCGTCACTTTCTCAGACCTTATAAAATGACACCTGTTCTCTTTGAAGTAGTTGTCTCCCGTTTTGGCAACTTGACCTGATCAGTAAGTTATATCTTGAGCAACATTAGTTTAGTACTAATCTCTTAGGCAACTACGAGGACTTCAACGTTTGTGACAAAGTCGATCTTAAAGATGAAACTGAGACATTCATTGATGATTTGCCCTAGAATTTGGATTAAACGATTATAGGTTATTCCGGACCCCGCACTAATCAGGAGTGCTTTGTAGACTATCATTTTTGTGTATTTTTTGTGGTTTGTATTTACCCAACACGTCCGTTCCGAACAGGATGTGATTAGATCTAAATTCAGAGTTTACCTTCTCCTTAACGTGTTCCTGTTCAAAGGCCAAAGAACCGAGGCTGCCCTACTCTATCACTGAGCGGGAGAAAAAATGGATTCGTGTTTTTCACAAAAGTATGAATGCGAAGTGAAACACGAACAATTTCGTCAAGGAGTTGAACTTAGATAACCGTGACACCTCTAGCGCCATTCTTGAAGTTAGTGTCATTTAAAGCGTACTATTTGTCCACTTCTTTGTCAACCCTGGCGTCAGATTCTTAGCGAACAAAATAGTTTCTTTACTTCCTTGTCCCACCCATTTTTATCATTAAAACTATTTTAAAAAATAAATTTTTAAAATAATAGTATCCTTTTCACATTCTGAACCGAGAATACTGCATTACACAAAAGAATTTTTGTGTGTCTTCGCTGTCAATTCATCATTTTCGTGTTCATATGCGACCAGGGTTATATTTTAGCTGGATTTGTGGCGGGAGATTTTAGATTTCTACTCGAATTAGGCTGCTACTGATAGCTTCTACTTCTGATAGTGTAATCTTAAAGAAGTTGATATTATGTAGAGAAAAGAAATCAAAGAGAATGATGAATTTGAAATTATACAAGAAGAAAAAGAAACGTGTTGAGGAATGAAAGAAAAATGTAAAGGAGGGGGTAGAGGAGAATGAGAAATACAAGTGGAATGTTAGAAGGGAAGGAAGAAAAGAACGAATTGTAAAGGAAAGATCAAAGGAGTTTAAGAAAAGATGAGGAGAGAGAAAAAGATGACGAAAATAAGATAAACATGAAAGGATGAAGAGCAAAAATGAACGACATGGAAGAAAAAGAAAAAGAAAAAGTGGAAGAAGGAAAATAAAAAGAGGTGAAGTAACATAAGAAGGAGAAAGGGGACAGGTGGGTATGGGTATGGAAAAAGAGAAGGAAAAGTACAAAAAATAGCGGAATATTACAAAGAAGAAAACGTAGATTAAAAGTTTGCTTTTTGTTTCTTGATTTTGTTTTTGTTTTTAAAGAGAAAATAAAAATATCAAATCACATTTGAAAAACGACTCAGTAATTGGAGATGAGTGTGGAAGATAGGAAGAGGGAAAAGGAGAAGAATTCTTTGCTGAAACTAGACCTCCCAGTCATGTTTAGACTTCCTGCCTAAGTATGAAAGAAGAAGAAGAAGAAGAAGAAGAAGAAGAAGAAGAAGAAGAAGAATGTAAAGGAGGAAAGCTAGATTTGATAGGGAAAAAAGAAAGGTAACTGTAAAAGAAATGTCGAAATATTAAACAGAAGAAAACTAGGATTAAAGGTTTTATTTATTTATTTATTTATTTATTTATTTATTGTTTTTGTTTTTAAAATATCAAATCACTGGTTGAACATTAATAGATGAATAAATAAATAAATAATCTCGTTAAAGAAAAAGTGAAAACGAAAATATGAAAATTAAATAAGAATTTAACAAAACTGAGAAATGCTACAAAGGTTACGCAGACGACACAAAATTTTAAAATGAATTTACAAAAAAAAAGATAAATAAAAGCAAAATATTAAAATAAACTTTTAAAAAGATGAAGAATAGAACGTAATTGAAAAAGAGAGGAAAAAATTGCAAATTTGAAAGAGGAAACTATTACAAAAGAAACCCAGTCTTTGGTGTCAAGGCACGCGATAGCAAGATTTGAGTCACGAGACTAGCAACGAGAAGAAAAGAGGCGCGTTGGTAGAGGGCGTGCTTTCTCTTGCTTCCATTACTTTTCATTTTATTCCTCGCTAACAAACTGCTCAACACATTGCCACCCTGCTTGCATGTAATTCTTTCTTTTTTTTTTTTTTTTTCATCATTGTATACCATTCTTAATTAAATTTTATTTTTTCCTTTTTTTTTTCCATTGCACACACTACACACATTAGAAGCTGTCACATTTGACGCTGTCCCTCTTGCCATCCGTAATCCACCCACAATACAAACCAGTCACTAAAATCATATAAACATATATACATATATATCATCATCATCAAATCACACTCACTGGAAGGATCCCCTCTCTCTCTCTCTCTCTCTCTCTCTTCATCCGTCTTTATCATTCACCGCTCTTCCAAAGTACATGCAGTGTCTGCAGAGAGCTGATATATATATATATATATATATATATATATAATACAAATTTAAAGGTTAAAAAGATATAAGATTTAAAATATTCCGATTCAGAGTTTCAATATTGCTCTGCATTTTTGTAGATTGAGCACTAAAAATATTTTACGAATTAAAAATGCTTTTACCGTTAAATGTCTATGATAACATTTATGAATATATATGGAGAAATGGTAGATTTGGTAAATCCGGTAAGATGAGAAAAAATAAGTGGAAAAGTGAATAAACCTAAACACTGACAACCTATTTAAGAATGATATTTTGTCTTTATTTTTAAAAAAAGCTTCATCAGAAAAACGATTTTTTTCTTTAAAATCAACATAGGAGGAAATAGATAAATAAAAATAAAAAGAGGGAGGGTTTATAAGAAGGAGAGATAGAACTGAAAGAAAGGGCAAGATAGAGATATATATCAGAGTGGTGGCTCCTGGGGCCATTGGCAGTGACTGTGATTCTTTTTTTAACATCTGGGCAATGACTTAATAAACAGCGGAAGGCTAAAGTCATTGTCAAGCGTATCTAATTTATATAACTTGATGACATATAATATTAACAAATTATGCTGATGGCATGGGTTTCCCTAACGTTCTCCCACAATCAATCCTTATCGTCGATTGCTCCTAACAGGCTCTCTAGATGATATCTAGTGTCGGCACACAACTGATATATGCAAGTCCTTACCGGTCGGTAAACACTGGCGTGTCTGTGTGAAGAAGTCATCAAGAGAACTTTGCTTATGAATTGGTCCTTACTTCACGAGCAGTACGCAGCATGTCATGCATATTTTGGGAGATGGGAGGTTAGTGGCCGTACAGCTGTTGTTTTGTGAGGTGCTACTTTTAGGACTTTTTCAAAACAGCATGTTGCATTATTTATACACATATATATATGTGTGTGTGTGTGTGTGTGTGTGTGTGTTCATACATAAATACAAAGGTAATCAAAATGTATCAAGACTTAATGGAAAATAATTAGGGTGATAAATTAATAATAGTGATTTTCATATTAATTTGGTAAAATTCTAAGTTAGCTAGAGACTTTAAAAGTAAGAATAGTTCCTCGCAAAAGTCAAACGCATACACAGGTGGTGACCAGGTTTACTACCTCACATCAAAATAATGTTGGAGAAGACAGAATATGGATGATAAACAAATCAAAGCTTGTCAACCGGTGTGAGGAAGTAAGGGTTAGTGACACATTCTTGAAAGTATGAAGAAATAAGCAATTAAAATAGAGAATATATAAAAGTGAGATAATTTAAAAATTAAGGCAGTTAAGTTTTGAAACCCAGAGAGAAGTTGGGGTTAAACGTTAGTACAATCGGTGAGAGACGGGGTGGTGGGATGGCTGCAAAGGAGATATGTTGATAAACCCTTACAAGGTCTTCCTCTCTCTTCGTGTTTGCGTCGGACAGCTAAAAATGTAGACAATCTGAATAAAGACTTTTTGTATCTAAATAACATGGATCGTCTTTTATGTTTGAATTTTGATATTCAAGATGTGACGAGTAACGTTACAATAATCTTAAACTTTTTAATTTTAAAAAGTTAATGATGCCACGAACACAGCTAGAAATGTCGCGACAACTCCTGAGAAGTCTAGTATAAATTCTTGATACTTTTTGATACTCGTCCATTCGCCAAGGCTTAGAAAACGATGACTCTATCCCCTGAATATGAAAAAGATCCCCCCTCCTAAAGAATGTGTCAGATGGCGAAGGGCCATTTCGAAATATCTGGAGAGTACGGAGTAAATCTTCACTGCCATTACTCCGAAGTCTACTCTGACCCGGAGTGGTAGTTCCTGTTTGGAGATCTCATCAACAGATTTGATTAAAAATTATTGGTATTCGATCGGATTGGATTCAATGAAATGACTATTGAGAAACAACGTCACAAAAATGTAAATATGAAGGTACAATGAACGCGATTCCCGAACTTTTAGGCATAAAATAACCTTAGACGAATTGAAATACCGGTAGAATCAATAAAACCATATTTTTTCATGTACCACATCCTCCGGATTCACCACCCCTAACTCCTCGTGACTTCTTGTTTTCAAAATTGAAAATCCATCTCAGTAGAAAAGTTTGGGTACATGAAAGATACTTAAACAAATATGACTGCACAGTAAAAGAATACACTGCCTCTATCCCCTAAATATGGGTAAGACATCTCCTGAAAAGAAAACATCTAGAGCTAATTTGACCAATGAATTACTCAGAGCAAAATGCCTTTTAAATGTGAAGGTGGCTGTTCTGGAAAAAGAAAAGGAATGTTTCGTTCTTGGTTTATTTCTGTCATAGTAAAAACAGTTTAAGTTTCATTACTCTTCGAATAAGCCTCGTATCGTTATAATATCCAAAAATTCTCAGCGAAAAACTGTTTTTCTACTGCATTCTTTTTTTTTAATGAGAGAGCTGTGAACCATTTTTCCCCAAAATCAAAACCCGTGTCCGTGGCCAGGAAGAGCTAAAGTAATGTCAGTTCGAAATTTCAGCATTATATTACAATACCCCAGGGTTTTTTGTTTCCTTTTTTGTCGTTGTTTTTTCTTTACATCGTGGGAAGAAAAGATCAAAAAGCTATCTCTTCATATAAGTCAATGTTGTATTCAGATATTTCTAGCGTTAACGAAGCGTTAATTCAATGATGCAATATTTGAATTAAATGACGACATCTTATGTCAGTAGACAGAACAAAAAACGATATGTCCGTGCGAAATTGATGTATGTATTCACCTAACCCCTCCGCCCTTGGCCGAATGCAACACAAAGAATTTTTAAGCGGAGTATAGCTATTTTGAATTCAGAATTTTTCTTCTCCTAGACTGGTTACCGAAAGAACCTTGTCTCCTCTACTATTTACCCATAGCTGGGGAGAAAACAGATGAATTCTTGTCTTTCTCAAATGCATTACTGCAAATTGAAAATCAAACAGCATCATCCAACTCGGGTCACTGATTTAATTTCGGACAACGATAACCGTTACGCTAAAGGATCCTCCACCTGTGAAGTCAGTGCATTAAATCCCAATAATGAATCATTAATTCAATGATGTTAATTTGTATTATATGATGAGATGACAATGTCAAATTAACTGTTCAAATAACTCTTTAAAATCTTTTTACCAGTATATATATATATATATATATATATATATATATATATATATATATATATATATATATATATATATATATCACGATCCCTGTGGCAAATTGGCTAGCTAACGTGGTGGACTCTGACTTTCTATTAAGCAAGTTCAAACTCCTGACACACTATTTCGTTCACTTTCGAACTAATACCCTTCGGAAACGTTTGAACCTCCGTATCCATCAACTTAGGGTAAAATAGTACCACTACTCTCCTTCAACAAGAATGTCTTTGGCATTAATGACCCATGAAGGTTTATACACCATTAAACGAAGAAACTAAAATCAATATATACACACACACACACACACATATATACATATATATATATATATATATATATGTACACTAACAGAATGAACCAACTATATACAATTAAAAAACATTCTAAATTAATGTAAAAACTCACAACAATCATACACAACCCCAGAGGACGACAAGCGAAATGATCGAAAGCACTTGGGCTAGTATGGGGTACTCTATTTAACATCTCGACCCAGACAAGAAAAATAGTATGACTTAAATGTCTTCACTTAAAGGTCCAAAAAAGAAAATATTCTGCAGTCTTCAACAGAATAGACTTAAATAATGACTTTCTGCCTTTTTACACTGCATATATATACATATATATATATATATATATATATATATATATATATATATATATATATATATTTATAGTTGTGTCCAAACCTAAGGGACAAAATTTTAAAACCTAATATTTGTTAGAAATAACAAATGTGAAAAGCTGAAATTTTGACAACTGGTAGTCGTTATCATCAATAATAACATAGTAAAATTTGAATCATTTGCAAAGGATAGAAAAAGAATTATTACAATTATTTATTTATTTTCAAAATAGGATTTTCCAAAAGTAAGGGACAGAATTGAGAAAAACAATGTAAACAGTATGCTATATTTATTTTTTTAATTTCCTCTAAAGAATAAGTCTTACTTAGTCATTTGTAAACGTTGCATCAGCCGTAATACACATGAAATAGTAATACACGTGAAATGCTCGCGCATAGAAAATAAATGCAATTTCCAGATCAATTTTAAACGGAATAATAATGTTGTGGGGTCTGCATTCACGCTGAAGTCATTTTTTAATCATGCAAAAAACCGCTCTAATAAGAAAAATATGAAAATTTAATTACAATTCTTTACTTTTTTTAAATAGAAGCATCTGTATTATCATGGACCGTTGTTACTAGTTGAGAGATCATTAGTTTTAAATATGACTCTCAATGTAAACAGAGGTGATTCTTTGTTATGATTTCTTCTTTTTTTTTTTTTAATTGTTTGTCTTTGTCTTTGTTTTGTTTTTTATCCACCTAATTTTTTAAACGAGCGAGTAAGAGAGAAGAAATGGGGAGAGTGTCACTGAAGGAGAGGGAGAGAGAGAGAGAGAGAGAGAGAGAGAGAGAGAGAGAGAGAGAGAGACGTGACTCAAATCATGGGAGGGTAAGTAGTTGAGATTCATTGAGTTGTCATTCTACACGTGTGTGGATGAAAATGTTCAAAAATGGAAAAACCAAATCTCACAAACGAATAAAAATTCAAATGAAGAGGGTAGAGGATAAGAGGATGGAGGATTGCCTGCAGATATCCCACGCATACGTAAAGAGTGAAAAGGAAAGAGAATTTTGGGGGAGTTTATAGGAGGATTAATACATAAATAAATTCTGTGCCCTACTTATGCAATTCCGAGACGAATAAGAGATTAGCAACAATAGCAACAACTACTCATCATTAGTTTTTGATTATCAGCTTGCGTCGCACACATCGTTAGCATCAAGATGAAGATAAAGTGGTAGAAGAGTATCAAAAATTAGACGGTATGAAAGAAAAGAGACCGAGAGAAATTGGTTTTGAGTCAGAGTAACAGAAAGTTGTTAATAAAAACTGAAATCAAAATATTAAAAAAAACATTCTGAACTATCTGGTATTTTCTGATTGATTGTTTCATTGGTGAATTTTAATAGCATGTCAACCCATTTGGAGTTATTTCATGCCAAAAGGTTTGATAATTATGTACTCTGTACGTCTATATTTACAAAGTTAAGGTTGGTTCGGTGGTTGGTTTTATTTTATGGCATATCAACCTAAGTATTAAATAGTTACAGAAAGAAGATTTCTTTGACAGGTCGCGTAAGATGTTGATCTGTGTCTTAAGGTAAACAAAACATGGAAGAAATGCTGGAAGGATGTGTGACCTCGAGGATTCTATGGGCACCCGGAAAATAATATAACCACTGAAGATTTTCGCCTCGTGAAGAGAACGAAGGAGAACGATGGAACTGGCAAAAGAGTCGCTAGACGACACGCCGCTCTGGGCGCTGGCTTTGTGCCAGACAGCCAATGTTTAGAGGTAGAGAAAGGCCTGAACTGTATGAGATTCACAAAAATGAGGAAGTTAAGATCATTAAATGCCTCGAGATAAGGCAGAGAAGTTTGAAGAAAGAGCCTAATGAAAGTAGAAGAATTGTGCAGAAACAGGTTCGCTAAAGTCGAAAGTGAGTAGGATTCCAGAAAAAAAGAAATAATGGTGCCTTACGAAGGCCCTGAAGTTGAAAAATATATAGAAGCTGAAATGATTATTTGCTTTGAGTTGGCCCTGTACCAGTTTCGTCAAATCTCATTAATACATATATATATATAGTAAATCTATCTCTGTGTGTGTGTGTGTATGTGAGTTGTAAACGAATAGTTTATTGATAACATTTTTAAATGACCCTGTGTTTATTTGTTTGCCCACAGTTAAATGGTTTTAAGTAAAGGATTAAATATTTCTATTTGGCCGATAAATGTGACTTTAACAAGTTCTTCCTATCTGCAGAGTAAGTGTAAGAAGGGTTGACTAAGAAGAAAACAAATTTTCCACTTAACCACTTTTGCTAATGACAAGAAAAGAAAGCAGAGTTTGAAACAGTAAAACACAACTTCATCTTTTCCTAACAGGTCAACAATGTGCTCTCCATGAATTGAATCAATAGAGTCATTAACTTTCAAAATTTATCTTCGAACAATTGGATCCGTCCTTTCGTTTAACTGAGAAAGTAGATTGTTTGATATAATTCTATTGTTAAGAAGGATTTTTCTAATAGTTAAATTAACTGACAGTACAGAGTTCCCTGACTCTTTTTCTCTGTCCACTCCAAACATCTATCCCTCCATGTAGGTCTTTTAGACTGTATCATGTTTCCTCACAGTGCGGATGTAACTAAGTCTTTGCTGGTGAGCAAACACTGACATGAAAGTGTCCACGTGTAGAAGTCAATAAGAGAATGCTGCTTCTGAGTTCGTCCTTGCTTTTCCAGCAGTGTAACGCATATCTTGTTCATCTAACTTGAAGGAAATGAAAAAAAGAAGAAAAAAATATGGAACATGCAGGCGACAATTGTACTAATTGTAATTGGTACGTTTGGAACAGTAACTAAAGGTTTACTAAAGGAACTGGAGGACTTGGAAGTTGGCGGACGAATGAAGATCATCCAAACTACAACATTACTGAGAATAGCCTGAATACTGAGAAGAGTCCTGGAGAATTACTGTCACGCAGACTCCAAAAACTGAAAGAATGTGAAAAGAAGGATAAGTACCTCGACCTTGCTAGGGAATTGAAAAAACTGTGGAAGATGCAGGTGACAATTATACCAATTGTAATTGGTGCATTTGGAACAGTAACTAAATAATTACTAAAGGGACTGTAGGACTTGGAAGTTGACGGACGGGTGGAGACCATCGAAACGACAGCATTGTTACGAACGGCCTGAATACTGAGAAGAGTCCTTGAGACTTGAGAAGACTTGCTGTCACTCAGACTCCAGTGAAAAACCATCGGCTAACGCTGACGTGAAAAGCTCTAATGAGTGAATAATAATAATAATAATAATAATAATAATAATAATAATAAGAAGAAGAAGAAGAAGAAGAAGAAGAAGAAGAAGAGGAGGAAGAAGTGGGGTTTGCACAACGTAGAATCCACACAAAGTTTTCTGGGATTTTAGAATACTAACAGATCACTTAATCTCGGTCAGACAAACAGACCTAGTGAAAGTCAAAAGCCAAAAAAAAAAAAAAAAGAGAAGCTGCCGAATAGTGGACGTTGCCGTCCCAGGAGATCACAGAGTAAAATCAAAAGAAAGCGCAAACAAAGATAAGTAATTAGACCTTGCTAGAAAACTAAAAAAAAAACTGGTGCGCATGGAACAATCTCCACAAGAAGTGGAACTTTCCATAGGGCGTAGTTTAGTGTCATACTCAGGTGTGATTTAAGTCCCACCGAAAAGGTACCAGTTTTTCTATATCTTGATTGATATGAACTGAACATTTTACATAATATCAGACTTGTATCGGATATTCTTATGTACCACTGCACTAATACCCTTGGGAAAGGTATGAATCCAATTATTCTCCCTCCAGCTATGGGTAAATAGTAGGACAGACTAGGTTCTTCAGCCTTGGTTAGGCAACTAGTCTAGGAGAAGGAAAACTCTGAATTCAAACCTGTATAAACTCCGCTTAAAAATTGACCTTGTGTCATATCCTGCCCGAGCGGAGGGGTTGGTAAATTGTACCACTGCACTGTACAACGGTGCTATGGAGCTTTTTGGTGATGATCTTCATTAATTCGCTGGGATTAAGAGAAACAACTCCGCCAGTGACTTGAAAACCATTCCTTAACCTGCTCGGTTTGTATGGCTTATAATATGTGCATTAGTAATTTACTAAGTTTTTCTTATTTAGATGTGGCCCAACGCCGTATGAATGGAGCACCAAATGAAACTCGAACTCACTCTAGAAGGTTTGCTATTCTAGCTTGTTAACCATTACTCTACCTGAGGTAAATATATGCTGAGAGTATTCTCCCGTTGAGAGGGAAAGGTAAGGTGTGTTCTAAGTATGATATTAAACTTGTGATGACGATGAGGCTCCAGTTCTGGTGATGTGGGAAGTACGTTCTCCTTCATTGCCATTAGTCTTAGGTCCACTCGGACCCGGAGTAGTAATAACTATTAGGGTCTTATCTAGGGGTCAAATAGATCTATTTAAGAATTATTCGTATTCGATAGGATTGTATGCAGAAAAAAAAACTACAGCAAAATGAACCTGTAATAAACACGATTCCCTAAATAATGAATTGTCTTGACCACGAGCTTTGAAATACCGTACAAAGGTCAAAGAGACTACAATCAATAGCCCATAAGTATGATACAAAATTGCGTCTGGTGGTAGGAGTGCAGTTCTGGAGATCGGGGAAGTGTGAAATACCTTTTCACTGACATTACTCCCTGATTCCCCATGACCCCCCCCCAGAATTGGGTCTCGTCAATGAGTCAAATAGATCTGTTTAAAACTATTCGTATTTGGTACAAAAAAGAAACAGTTATACAAATATGTAAATGGGAACTCGATTCCCAAAAATTAGGCACAAAATAACCCTCGAAGAGTTAACTAACCGTTAAAAATCAATTAATTAATCAATCAGAAATATATTGAATCTCTGAGTCACGGTTTCTGATACACAAATGAGGAGAATAACTCTGCTGATGAGCCCCTGTATTGGTAATAGTTTAACATTTACTTCAGCAGACTTCGTAATAATAATAATAATAATAATAATAATAATAATAATAATGATAATAGTTGCTGCTGCTGCTGGCGATGATGATGGTGATACTAATTTAACGAAAGCAATGGAGTGTAACATAATCTAATTGAAAAGCCTAATAAGTGGGGGGATTAACAAGATGATGACATAATATGAAAAACGATATTAAAAAATGTTTGTCGCTGCAACAGAAACCAGGAAGGAAGAGAAAGGGAAAAAAGGGCAGGGATGGGATTTTTTTAAATAGGTTGTTTGTTTGTTTGTTTGGTTGAATTTATTTTATTTCATTTTATTTTTTACTGGCAGTTTGTTTTAATTTTTAGAGTGGGGGGCGATTTAGTTTTAAAGACAAGGTATTTTAGCAAATGAGACCAGTTGCATGAAAAGGCCGATTACATCATCAGTTTGTGCTAATTCTGTGCAGTCACTGTAAATAAATACGCAATATTATGACAGATCCATACGAAAAAAAAAGGATTTTTTAAAATTATTTCTGATGTTCTTTTTTTTAATCGCTTTTGCTCTTTTTCTTTTCGTCTTACTTTTTTTAATGATATTTTTTTTAATCAGGAATTCTTCAAAATTGTTATTGAAAACTCTCTTTCAAACGACACATCTTGTTCAGAATTAAATCTCGATTTTTAGAATTTTTCTTACTCTTTTTCTTTCTCTTTTTTTTTTTTTTCTTAACTTGAAACTTACTCCAGGCTTTATTTCTTCATTTCCAAATTGTTGCAGCCCAGTTGGCTGGGGTAGTACAATGCACCAACATCAGCTCTGCGGAAGGATGACCTCCACTTTGCCACAACAAGTGTCCTGCTTATGACACTCAACTGCATCTGATGGTGAGGCTCCAATTCTGCAGCTTTAGACAATGTGAAGTACCCCTTCATTTCAATTACTATGAGGTTCTCTCTTACCCAAAATCTGTTAGGTTCCCATCTATGAATCAAATAAAAAAATGTTATCATTTTTTAAACTTGACACCATTTAACTGTGTGCAAACAAATGAGTTCTGGTTCTTTTAAAAATGTTACCGGCAAACTACGTGTTCACAAATCGTATATGTTTAATAATAATGAAAAAACAACATTGGCCATTGGAAAACCTGCAAATGTAGATATGCCATAAAACACAACCAAGCTGAATCTTATATATGTAATATATTGTGACGCGAAATTGTCTATTATCCCAAAACGGGACTTTATTTTCGCACGTGTGAAGACGGGGCAGGTTGGCACTTGATCCCCTACAGAATAAGTCCTGTTCAGAGTTTTTCTCTCAGGCATATAAGAACTGGCATATTCCGTGAGGGAATAATTTAGGGCCAGACTGACCACCGCTGGCAAAGGGGTTCCAAATTTCACACTATCACACACCCACCAGGCCGCTAAACTTCTTCCCCTTAGACAACAGAAGAATATGGGCCTACAGGTTTTAGTCGTAATAATATTAATATTGTAGTAGTCGGCAACTCCGGTTTCCCGTGTGATACTTTATGAATTAATAGGACACTTCTAAGCAAGATAACATAAGGCGAATAGAAGCTGAAAAGAAAGCATGAAGTAACAACATAGACCACATGGTAACATGAAAATACATAAAATCCTTTACTACTTATATATACACGTTCAGAGTGTCAAAACATATAATTGGACAGTCCATGAATATAAATGTCTTTTCTTGGCTTTTATCCTTCTTCGAATTGAGAGAGAGAGAGTGGTAAACGAAATTTGGGTATAAAGGGAAAATGTCCCCAAAATTACTTATCTTATTTTCGACGGGGTTCCACTGGAGAATCGTTCTTCTTTTACGGGCTAATAGACTTTGTTCTGTTTTTAGTACTGGCTTGAGGGACTCGGGTCTCTCATGTCTCAGTTAATCTTTTGTCTTCAACCCGGAGTAAAGTGGCTATGGTTCGTCTGCCCGCTATGAACCCTGCTCAAAAACTAATTGACATTCTTATCCTTTACTTCCGCTGAGGGGAAGGGAGCCCCACTTCCATTTTGGGGTCCCAGCCAATCATTTGGCTTCTCTCTCTTTCTCCTTCCGATGTCCGGCGACCTGAGGTCACTAAGTACGAACACCTGGTCTCCCCTGCGTGACCCACATTCCTTCCTAACGGTCACTTTTTGACTGCTAGATAGTGCTAATTCAACACGGGAGGATAGTATCAGTCTTACCTCTTCGTCTCCGTGAGCTATCACGTGACAATATGTATATATAAAAACAACATTGGACATTAAATAACCTACAAGGGTTGATATGCCATCAATCACAACAAACCAAACAACCAATCATCAAAATTGTTGCTGATAACTGACTTTCAAATGACTTGTCACTTTTACTATGAAGTTTCACAAGATAACACCCGTAACACCTTTGTAAAAACGGCCCCAGCTGATATGTAAGCAACAACTAAAAAAAGGATGAAGATTGATTGATTGGTTCTTTCACATGTCAGTTGTTAATGCCAAAGTCAGTTATTTTTTGTTGGTTTTGGTTTTTGTAAGCAATTACATGGTTTTATGTAACTTATATAATAGTCATTTGAAAATAATCATTGATTCAAATAATAGAAATAATTTTCACGCTTATGTGGTTTCATGTATTCTCATAAAGACAAATAATTTACATGCAGTTTTATGGCTTCAAATAAGTAATGATAATAATCCTTTGTAAATAACTATAGCTTCAAGTGACACTTCCTGTTTAATAATAATAATAATAATAATAATAATAATAATAATAATAATAATAAGAAGAAGAAGAAGAAGAAGAAGAAGAAGAAGAAATATATCGTTTCAAGTTTTTCTTAATACAATTAAACTGCAACTGGAGCTGAAGTTCCAATTCTGTTGCTGTGAAGAATGTAAAGAATGCCTTCATTGTCATTACTTACACGTCTACCCTGACCCGGAGTGGTAATACCCTTTAATGTCTTCTGTATGAATTAAATATATCTGTTTGAAAATTATTAGTATTGGATAGGAATAATTGCAACTATTAACCTGATAAAGCAAATTATTATTAACAAATAAAAAAGTGCAACTTAAGAATAGATACAAAAGAGCATTATAAATGAAGTGATGAATACGATCAAATATTTACAAATGAATCAAATTTCCGTATTAAATAACCCATCAGGAGTTGATAGGCCATTAAACGAATCAGCCAAACCAAATCTAACAAGTTTTAAACATTTTCAGACAGAACTATTTGACCATCGGTAGGATACTAACAGGTACTGCCACTCCTAATCAGAGTGGACATGGGAGTAATGGTAATGAAGAGGTAACCCCTGCTTCTCCAGAGTTCCATGGCCCAGTTTTCTGGGGCTACAGAATACGACTGCATTTGTGCAAAGGGGTAAGACTCCTCACAACGAGTTTCCTGTATATGACACAAGACAATCTGATAGTGAAGCTCCAGTGATGCTAGAGCTTTGGAGGATGTAGAGTACCTCTTCATTGTCATCACTTCCAGTTCCACTCCGGACTGGGGTGGTAGCACTAAATAGGTTCCTATCTATGGGTCAAAGAGAAATGTTGTTAGAGTGTTCGCTAATGGCCCGGGAGACCTGGGTTCAATCCCAGGTCGAGTCATACCAAAGACTTTAAAAATGGAACTTGATACCACCTTGCTTAACACTCAGCATTATAAGGTACGGTTCAAGGGTAAAGTGGAGCAATCCAGGGAATGGAGTAGCGCCCTCCCCTACACCTTGGTGTAGTAGCTATCGAAAAGGGAGGCTTCGGGTCACCCTCGACTATGGTCGCTAACTTTACTTTACTTACTTAAACATTTAAACAGAGTGCAAACAAATGACCGATGCTAAATTGAATTGTTTGCCATAGAACAGTTTATCATTTCACTGTGAATAAACATATGACTGATCTTTAATTGAAATGTTAATGTTGAATAGCAATACTTGAAAACATTAAACTGTGCGCAAACAAATGATTGATTGTAAATAGAATTATTCTTATTAGATAGAAATAAGTAAAACCGTTTACCTGTGAAAAATATGAGCTCAGGTTCTAACCTACGATGGTTGATAATCCATAAAACCAAACCAAAACCAAAGTGAACCAATTCAGAGTTTCAGAACTGAAGTCTCACCACCGGATGCAATTTAGCGTTATTCTTAGGCAAAAAAAAAAAAAAAATGCCGTTTAGCCGAACGCAGATTCCATATAATTATCATTCAGTTAGAAATTTGGAAGAAAATGTCCCATTCTCTAATCTGAAGCACTGAAAGTGTATTGCTATAATAAAGATATGGTGATAATGTGATTTTTCATAAGAGTTAAACATAACCATAGAGTAGATTTTAATGATATATAAATATATGTCAGTTGGTTTGTTTTAGGACATCTCAAACCTTACAGTGTTATTCAGTGCCGAAGTCAGTCTTTTTTTGGTTATTTGGGTTTTATGTCATATCAACTCTAGTAGGTTATTTAATGGCAAATACTCTCCATACATATATTAAGCTTAAGATTTGTAAACGAATAATTTGAAGGTAATACCCAGCAATAAGCGCCTTTTTATAACTAAACAAGCATATTTCTTACACAGCATAATATTTCAAACAAGCCAAAACTCATTTATTTGCACACAGTTACATGGTATTTTATCATTAAGAGTTTTTGGACTATTGTCTTCATCTTTATTGTTATTTCCACAACGTTTCGGCCGATATGTCCACCGGCCTTTTTCAGGTGTTTGTCGAACTCAGGAACCTTCACAGACCTTCGAACTACGTCTTTTATTGAACCCACAGGGGTCACCTGTTCTGATTCCGTTAGCCATAACCGGGTACAAGTGTTAAGTATTCCTGTATTATTACTCGCGTGCAGTCAGGATTGGCGTTGATTCCCTAAGCTTCTTAGGAGACAATCATCTGGCGGTTACAGGTTCAGTCCTGCCTGCTTCTAGTGAAATGATTTCAAATATTACTAGCACTAACAATTTTATTTGCACGCAGTTAAATTGTTCCAAGTATTGCTATGTAATACTCATAATTCAATTTTTGCACACTGTTAAATGGTTTCGAATATTGCAATTCAACACTTATAACTCTATTCTACATAACACATTTGTTTGAACGCAGTTAATTGGTTATGTAGTTCTATTTGACCCATAAATGAGGCTCTAACAGGTACCATCATTTCAAGTCAGAGTGAACCTGGGAGTAATGACAATGAAGGGATACTCCAAATTTCCCAAAGCTCTAGAACTAGAGCCTCACCAGCAGATAATTTAATGTCATACACAGGATACTCGTTGGTGGGGGGTGGGGGTCTTACCCTTCTGCAGAGATGCAATCAGCATATTATTCAACACCAGGCGACTGGACTAACATTTTTGCTAGCAATCGTACGGCTTCTAAAAACGGAATTATAATTCTGTGTAGCAGTCAATTTCAAGTTACTATTCATCTGCATGATTTGCACAAATACTAACACTCAAAGGTCAGAGTGTACATGAGAGTAATGTCAATGAAAAAGTCACTCCATCGATCCAGAGCCTCACAGCTAAAACCAGTTTAGTAACTTTGAAAAAGTATTCTTTTTTTGAAAAGGGGACACGCTGGCCCCGTACCTCTTTATCATTTGTCTAGACTACGTACTTAGAACATCGATTGACAAAATCAAAGAGAATGGCTTCAAACTGACGAAGAAAAGAAGCAGAAGGTACCCCGCAAAAACAATTACCGACGCCGACTACGCCGATGACATAGCGATACTGGCAAATACACCCAACCAAGCCGAAAGACTTCTGCATAGTTTGGAACGAGCAGCAGCAAGCATAGGCCTCTATGTTAATGCACACAAAACGGAATATATGTGCTATAACCAAACGGGGGACATCTCCACTCTAGAAGGGACCCCTCTTAAACTAGTAGACAAATTCACTTACCTAGGAAGCAGCGTCGAATCAACCGAAAAGGACATCGAAACGAGGTTAACGAAAGTATGGACAGCTATCAATAGGCTATCGATTATATGGAAATCAGACCTAACCGATAAAATGAAACGCAGTTTCTTCCAGGCAGCGGTCACATCGATACTGCTATATGGCTGCACTACATGGACGCTAACAAAACGGCTGGAGAAGAAGCTAGACGGCAATTACACAAGAATGCTGCGTGCAATCCTGAACAAGTCCTGGCAGCAACACCCCACAAGACACCAACTGTACGGCCACCTGCCCCCTATCACGAAATCTATTCAAGTTAGACGAACCAGACATGCAGAACACTGCTGGAGAAGCAGAGATGAACTCATAAGAGATGTACTCTTATGGATCCCCACACATGGCCGCGCAAAAGCAGGACGACCAGCTCGAACGTACATTCAGCAGCTATGTGAGGATACGGGATGTTGTCCTGAAGACCTACCTAGAGCGATGAACGATAGGGAGGAGTGGCGAGAGAGGGCCAGGGATATCCGTGCTACCAGCGCGATATGATGATGATGATGATCCCAACTGACATAACGACGTATATATATATATATATATATGTGTGTGTGTGTGTGTGTCTGTGTGTAGTTACTCGAATTGTAATGGTTATCGCCGCAGAAAAATAAACATGGCTATCAGAGTTCAAATCCTGGACTCAGCTGTTTGAATTTCACACTGCATTAATGATATTGATAAATGTCTGCATCCAAATCCTGGGTTCTTTATCATGGATATGGCAACCAGTCTAAGAGAAATAAATTCTGAATTTCCACCTGTTTAAAAAATTGGCTTCGTGTCACGTCTTGCTCGAGTTAAAGGGTTTGTAATTCCTATGTTCAACGAAAAAAAGTTCATAGTTTAATAAAGATATAAACTGATTGAAAGGCGTATTTGTACACATGAACAATATCTGATAGATAGATAGATATGAGTGATCGATGATTGGACTGTCCAAATATAATGCCTATTTTGAAACTCTTTCATATTATCAATTCATCTATAGTGTCACGAGCATTGAGATAATATATTTTCTCCTACAAGGTTTTTTACGAATTCTTTTTTTGAGATTGTAAAAACTGTTTCTGCTCTCTCTCTCTCTCTCTCTCTCTCTCTCTCTCTCCACCGCTTAATCATCCGGTAATTTGAAACGCTGCTTGATTCCATGCAGATACTCTAACCACTTCATTGATTCGAATATACAATGAGACATTTTCTTCTTTCTTGCATCTTACACTCTCTGACGGATCATTTGATTCAGGAGGCGACCTCGACGCTCATTTTGGCAGAAAATTATCGGGTTTTACATTCAGTTTTTTATTCTTTCGCTACTCTTTTTCTCTTTGTCCTATATTACGTTCTCTCTTACTCTCTCATTCTCTCTGTCTGTCTCTGTCTCTCTCTCTCTCTGTTCAGATGGATATCAGTTTCGATCCTTTCTTTTTTTTTATTTCATTCTTTCAAGTTTTGCTTCTTCTGCTTCTTTACATCTTCTCACTCTTTTGCTCTTCCTCTCCCACTTTCTTACTCTTTGTCACTTTCTCTCCCTCACTTTTCAGGCTATATATATATATATATATATATAAGTTATAAGTAAGTTGGCCGACCAGACACGAGGGTGACTTGAAGGCTACTACACCGAGGTGTTAGGGAGGTCACTACTGAATTGCTCCACTTACCCTTAATTCAAACCTTATAATGTTGAGTGTTAAGCAAGGAGGCATCAAGTACCATTTTTTGAGTCGACCATGGCTTGAACTCCGGTTTCCCGGGCCATTGATACTCAAAGGTGGTTCAATAAATTGATGAATTTTGCAATGTAACGATTCACATTTGATTCAGGAAAATTATTTTATTTTTCACTTTATTCCCAATTTTTTTAAAGACATTTTGTATTCCTTCAGCATAGAAATCTTTGGATTGAGTTTTTCGCCATTTGTTCCCGGTGCTCTTCACTTCATCATCGCTTGAAAACTTTATACCCCACGCTGAAACACTTTGAGCAAATTAAACGAGTGGAAATCAGAGGATTTGGTTGTTTTGTTTTGACGGTGTATCAACCCCTTTTCGAGTCATTTAATGCCAAATTAAATTTCAAACAATTCAGTTTAGTATAAATATAGTTTTTGTTTACTGTTAAATGTCAAAACAGTTCTCTTTTGGACAATTCAGTTTATCATAAGTACGCAGTTTCAATCTCAAAAACACTTTTATTTCAAACAATTCAGTTTTGCATAAGCATAAAGTTTAGTTCTATTTGACCTATTTGGTTGTTTTGTTCTACGGCGTATCAAGCCTTTTCTGGTCACTTAATGCCGAATTAAGCTATTTTGATAAAACTTTCAAGTTATTCAATTTTGTATTAGTACAGTTTTTTCTACACACAGTTAAATGTCAAAACAGTTCTATTTCAAACAATCCAGTTTATCATAAGTACACAGTTTTTATTTATACACAGTTAAATGCAAAATCAGTTAATTTTAAACAATTCAGTTTAGTGTTATAATAGTTTGGTTCTATTTGACCCATAGATAGCACCTATCAGGTGCGACTACTCCGGGTCAGAGTGGACCTGGGAGCGATGACAATCAATGTTCCCCATTACCCAAAGCTCAAGCATTACTGGAGCCTCACCATCAGATTCTTTAATGTCCTATCAGGACACTCGCTGAGGGAGTCTCACCCATCCGCAAAGATGCAATTGTTGTATTTTACTGCCCCAGCCGACTAGGCCAGAAAATCAGTGGAGGCAGCAGATTTTGACTATTAGGGGGATGTGGCAGCTGTTTCCAATTAAACTGTTGATAGTCCCCAGTATTATCTCTGCCGTGTGAGATTTTGCATTGTCTTGGTGAATCCCAACGACAACTAACCTTAGAAACGATATTGTCTTCATGCACAATTTTGAGTGCTATACTCACAAATCTCCATGTAATTCAGAAATGTCTTGCAAATCTTTCATCTGGGGAAATGTGAGCATTAACTGATCCACCAGTTCAGGGGTGCTCGCTCGTTGCTATAACTGTTCTTTTTGAATTCTATTTCGATCTTCTTTGAATAATTTAGCATATTCGTAGACATTTTTTGACTGAAATATACTTCTTCGCACACATCAAACATTCTTCGTTAAACTTCACGTGGTTCAAACTGCTAAGCCACCCAAAATTTAATGAGAGAACCCTTTTCTAGCCTGGAGCATTCTGTTTGGTTTGCCACCATTTTGAATTGCCTCAAAACAAATATTTTTGCCCGATTATGATAATTTTTGCTATAAACTAATTACTATTAATGCAAAGATTGTATTTATGGAAATTCTGAAAATAAATGATTTGCTTTTTAATAAGTTCATTCTAATTGAATGACTCTCATATATATATATATATTCAATGATAGATAGATAGAATTTGACCATGATAAGCTAACTTACGAATAATTTCTGTCTTCAAACTCCTTCAAATAATCAACTAAAATATCGTGTCGCGGGCATTGAGATAGCAATGTATTTTCACTTGCTTGCTCCTTTCAATTGACGGATTCATTTAAAGGGTACGTCTACCCATATAGGGTCATTTAATGCCTAGAAGTTATGCAAATCGCATTCATATTCATTTTTCATGTAGTTGTTACTTAAGAGTTTTGAAGGGAGTGAGAAGCACGGTCCTAGCTTATTTCGAATTATTTTTATGTGACTGTAAATCTCTCTCTCTCTCTCTCTCTCTCTCTCTCTCTCTCTCTCTCTCTCTCTCTCTAAATAGTCAATGATCGATCGATCGACATTTACAAATAGATAAAGGTATGTGAGTTTATGCATGTATGAGTGTACGGGTAGGAGCAAAAATATCGACATATGAATATGGGTAAATAATTTCTATCGATTTGTTATTAATTCCGATCGGGTTTGAGAATGCATTTTCACATTGATTTAGCTAAAGGCTTACAAACGTTAGTGGGCGTCGTTGTTCATTAAAATCGAACGTTTTCAACAACATTTCATTCAATAATGAGACGCTCGGTAATCGCTTAAAATATTTTCAAATTTGAAAATAATTTTAAATATATCATTTTTGTCGATGATCTGGGAGTAAGCAGAAAAATCACTCGATAAAATTTAATGAGTATTGATTATTATTTAATTCCTTGTAAGTTTCAAACCAGCTCTAATTGGTATTTTTTGCGCAGAATCTGAGTGACAGCACGTCTTTGGTTTTTCCGGATTTTTTAAAAGGATTTTGGCTTATTTTGATACTTCTATGGTTTCGATTCTTTCTCTGATCGCCAGTTCTCACAGTTTCTTCACCATGTTCTTTTGAATCATTCCAAGAGTTCTATGTATATCTGATATCATCGTTACTTTTATGTTTCACAAGTTTTTTGTTCTCTGGCAAGGTCCTGTTTTTCCCATTATTTTCTTTTTTTTTCTCTATAATCTGCTGGTAAAATCCACTTACTGACATTTTTTTCTCTGTGAGAGTTTTTTTCAAACCAGTTCTAACGAATAATATTTTTAGTGACAATTCTCGTCAGGTCTTCAGTACTCTTATCGGTATATTTGAGTTTTGTAATGCTGTGCACTGGATGGTTTTGATTCTTCGTCAGATCATAGAATCTCTTTTCCAGGTTTTTGAGAACTCTTCAACGGCCCCAACTACAATTGTTATCACTATCACCTTTATGTTCCACATTTCTTCAGTTTTCTGACCAGGTGAAAATATTCGTACAGCTTTTTACCTTCCTTCACTTTCACTATGTTCTGCCGCAAAGGCAAAATCAATTAATTGAAAAATTATTTTCTTCTTGTTAATTAACACTTCTTCTAGTCTTCTGGTCAAGATTTGCTCGTCTGTTTGTGTCTCAAAGTTGCAGAGAATTTCATGAGTCTCATTTTCTGGGATTGATTCTGGATTGTGCCCATACAATTTGTTATTATGGTTCAAAATCCGTTTCTTGCATAATTCCCAGTTATTAACCTTCCCCACTCAACTCTGCCTGTTCTTCTTTCACTTATGCGAATTACTATTTCATCTCTGTCATCACATAGACGACACTTGTAATTCTCCAGCTAATTATTAATTTTCACTTTGATATAATTATTCCTTGTTGCATTATATTGTGCTTATATTATGAGATTCAGGTTTTCTCTAATGTTTCCCCTTTGTAACTGTCTTGAAGTCATCTCATGTGCAATGTTTTTAATGTATCGTTTAAGCATCCATATAGATGCATTATTATCATTTTATTCCTTGAGAGTTTTTCACATCAGCGTTAAATGATAGTCTTTTACTGGAGTTTGAGTGACAACAAGTCTCCTCAAGTCTCCAGGACTCTTCACAGTAGGCAAGCCGATCATAATAATGCTGTAGTTTGGACAATCCCTACCCGTCCCGTTATTTCCAAGTCCTCCAGTCCCTTTACAAATCCTATACCAAGATCACCAATTACAATTAGTATAATTGTCTCTTTCATACTCCGCAGTTTTTTTTAGTGACCTAGCAAGGTCTCGGTACTTATCACTCTTTTCGCTTTCTTTCAATTTTATTCTGTGGTCAGCCCGGCCAGCAACGTCAACAATTCTGCAAGTTCTCTTTTTTGTTGGTCTAGTCGTCTGACCGAGATTAACTGATCTGTTTGTATCTCAAAATCTTAGAGGAGTTTGTATGCATCATTCTCTAGGATAGACGCTGGGTTTTGCATATACTATTTATTCGTATGGTCAAACTTTAATTTCCTGCACAATTCCCAGTTTATCATCTTACCCACCCAGTCATGCCTAGTCTTATACTCTTTCTGAGCTAATTTGCTGCACTCGCTTATTTTGTGATAGATCATTTCGTCTCTATCATCACATAACCTACATCTGCTGTTTCGTTGCATATTATCTAGTCTTGCTTTGATATGGTTAATCCTTATGGCATTGTTTTGTGCTGCTATTAGAAGAGAATCAGTTTCTCTCTTAAGATTTCCCTTTCTTAGCCACGCCCCTGTTTTCTCGTGTTAGATGTCGCTTGTTAATCGCTGAAAACGTCCATACAGTTATTTTTCTTTCTGTTTTTGTTTTCTTGTTATTTCCGTTCTGTTGCTCCAAGAGATGTCTGTATTGTTTCTGGCGGCTTTGATCAGTCTTCCTCGAGTTGTTGTATCAATGCTTCAACGCTACCTTCAATGCTGGCAAGTCTACTTCCTTCCGCTTTCCCTAACACATACAGTCTGTCAACGTCATCTCTGGGATGCAAGGCCTTATGCATGATCATTAGTTTTCTTGTTTTCTGGCCCATTTGTTTAAGTTCTTCTCTGATCCACTTCAAGAATGGTCCTGAGTATCTTACGAGGAGGACAGACAAGGTATTTATCCCTTGGACAAGGTTCCTGGTATATAATATTGTCTCGAGTAATTTTCTGGTTCTTCTGAAATACTCTTTCTTAATTTTCTTCTTTCATTTCTCCTTGTTTGATGGTGTCAGCTTCCAATATCCCCAAGTATTTGTATATTTTTTCTACAAGCGTTATGATTACTACTTGATTTTGTAGTTCAACTCCTTCCGTCATGTGTCGTTTGCATTTTTCTATGCCAAATTCCGTTCCTATATCTTGACTGAATATTCTCACTGGCTGTATTAGGGTTTTCAATTATTTTTCATTTTTGCCAAACAGTTTGATGTCGTCCATGTACATCAAGTGGTTGACCTTTTCTTGCGCTTTACTAAGTTTGTATCCGATGGGGCATTTCCTAAAGATGTTATTGAGTGGCATTATAGCTATTACAAATAATAATGGTGATAATGCATCTCCATGGAATATGCCGCTTTGGGTCTTTGCTTCTTCTAAGCTTTTCCTACTGCTGTCAATTATACTCTCCAGGTTTCCATGGTCTTCTAGATAAACTGTACGACTTGGTTTGGTATTTTATACAATTTAAGACAGTGTAGTATCCAACTTTGGGGGACCATGTCGTGAGCCTTTTTGTAGTCAATCCAGACCATAGCTAGATTCTTCCGTCTCGGTATACTCTCGTTAAGGATGTGTTGATCTATATAAAGTAACTCTCCTGTGCCTCTGTTTCTCCTGTGGCATCCTTTCTGTTCCTCGGGAAAATAGAAAGCAGCATAGAATCAACCGAAAAGGACATCGAAACGAGGTTAACGAAAGCATGGACAGCTATCAATAGGCTATCGATTATATGGAAATCAGACCTAACCGATAAAATGAAACGCAGTTTCTTCCAGGACGCGGTCACATCGATACTGCTATATGGCTGCACTACATGGACGCTAACTAAACGGCTGGAGAAGAAGCTAGACGGCAATTACACAAGAATGCTACGCACAATCTTAAACAAGTCCTGGCGGCAACACCCCACAAGACACCAACTGTACGGCCACCTGCCCCCTATCACGAAATCTATTCAAGTTAGACGGACCAGACATGCAGGACACTGCTGGAGAAGCAGGGACGAACTCATAGGAGATGTACTCTTATGGACCCCCACACATGGCTGTGCAAAAGCAGGACGACCAGCACGAACATACATTCAGCAGCTATGTGAGGATACGGGATGTTGTCCTGAAGACCTCCCTAGGGCGATGAACGATAGGGAGGAGTGGCGAGAGAGGGTCAGGGATATCCGTGCTACCAGCGCGATATGATGATGATGATGATGATGATGAGTATTTTCCCAATTTTCGGTAGGTATGTTATGGGTCTATATTTATTTGGGGCGGTTCGTTTGGTGGGGTCTTTTTTGGATCAGCGTGGTCTTCCCTTTGGTCTTCCATTTGGGCATTTCAGTTTTCTGCGTGCATTTATTCATTTCGGTTAGCAAGTCGGCCGTGGGTGGAGATGAATTTTTTAAACCAAAATCCGTGTATGCCATCTAGGCTAGGTGTTTTCTAGTTTTTAATTTTTTAAGTGTTGCTTTAAGTGTGTCGGGGTGTATTTTCACCTTAGGGCCTTCTTCGAGCATGCGTGACTCTGTTTCGATGTTGTTAATCCATTCGGCTTTTTTGTTATAATCTTTCCTTTCCCTTTTGCTCCAAAATCTTTTTACCTCTTTCGCATCCGGTTGTTGGTTTCGCTTCGCCCATTTTCCCCCTAATTGTTGGTAGAATTTTCTTTCATTATTTTGGAACATCCTGTTTTGTTTGTATTGTTTGGTCCTGTTTCGGTATATTTTTAGTCCTCCTTCTTTCGCCAATATTTTTTTATTAGTCTTCTCAAGTTTTGTTTTTCATTTTATGATCAGACCTTTGAGTTTTCAAGCCTGCTCTATTTGGTGGTTTTAACAGAATTGGAGTGATAGCAGCTCCTCGGATCTCAAGATCTGTTTTTTAAAGAGAATTTAACGGCCGAAACATTGTGATAACATCAGCTTCTGCTGGTGGTCTTCAATTGAAGTCCAATTAACAGCAAGTCTCCTCTGATCTCCTAAACTCTTCCGATTATTTTAGCCAATTTCAACGATGCCGCCGTCTAGATGGTCTCGATTCTTCCGCTGATTTCCATTACCTCAAGTTATTTTCTAAGATTTTGGGACCATTATTATTATTATTATTATTATTATTATTATTCTTTCCTCCTTTTCGAGTTTTTCGCCCCAGCGTTTGCCGGTGGTTTTTCACTGGCGTTTGAGCGAGAGTAAAGTTTTTTGCCCGTCTTAATAATGCTGTAGTTTGGATGGTTTCCACTCGTCCTCTCATTTTCCAGTCCTCTAATCTTTGTACCAAGCCTTTGGTGACCGTACTGAGAGCGTCGATTACAATTGGTGTCACCGTCACTTTCAAGTTCTACAGTTTTTTCAGCTTTCTAGCAAGGTCCAGGGACTTATCTTTGTTTTCGCCTTATTTATTTTTACTATGAGGTCAGCCGAGAGAGCAAAGTCCACAATTCGGCAAGTTCTCCTTTTTTTATCACTAGGTGTGGTCATCTGGCCAAGATTAGGTGATCCGTTGGTATCTCAAAATCCCCGAAGAGTGTGTGCGTCTCATTCTTCAGGACATATTCTAGGGTGTGCATATACCATTTGCTCGTATTGTTATTATTAAAATTACTATTATCATTATTTGTTTGCGAGTTTTTCACATCAGCGTTTGCTGATGGTTTTTCACTGGAGTTTGAGTGACAGTAAGTTTTTTCAAGTCTCCTGTACTCATCTCAGTATTCTAGCCGATCATAATAATGCTGTAGTTTGGATGGTCTCCCCTTGTCAACTTATTTCCAAGTCTTCCAGTCTTCTTACTAATCCATGGGGATTGTTCCGAGTGCACTAGTTACAATTGGTATCACCGTCACCTTTTGGTTCCATAGTTCTTTTTAGTTTTCTTGTAAAGTCTCGGTATTTATAACTCTTTTTGCTTTCTTTTATTTTCACTCTGCATTCTACTTGAACGGCAAAGTCCCCTATTCAGCAGATTTTTTTTTTAATTCACTAGGTTTGGTCGTCTGGTCGAGATTAGGTGATCTATTTATGTTTCACAATCTCAGAAAACTTTGTACATCTCATTCTCTAGGAGGGATTTTTGGTTTTTCATAAATTACTTTATCGTATGGTCAAATATAATTTTTTGCACGATTCCCACTGGATCACATTCCCCACGCTATCATGTCTAGTCTTTTACGCTCTTTCCTTAATTTGCTGCATTCAACTTATTTTGTGATTGATCGTTTCATTATTATTATTATTATTATTATTATTATTATTATTATTATTATTTCTTTAATCAGTTCGATAAACGACGCATAGCAATAAAAAAAATAATAAAATGATAATCAAATCAAGCAATCAGCACTAAATAGAGCGCCCCCTGTCGCCACCTGCATACACTCTGATTTTGATGATGGCTTCCTCAACTGCAGCGTGAAAGACAGTCGACGCAAATGATCTCGCTGTGTCGATTGACATCATACCCATCAATTTCCTTACACACGTTTCTCAGCAGCCTTGCACCCGCCCACCAACCTACCCGGCAACTTCCAGCGTTCACCGAATTCCTTAGAACATCAGCTTTGTGAGTCAGAAAATTTTGGTCCAGATTCAAGCACATGAGGGTGGAGGGTGGCACCCCTGTTGATCGTCTTCAGCATTTTATTTCTAACGTGTGTGATAATATTTCCCTTGATAATGTGCAGCGACCATTTGCAATAAGTTTATTTCTATTTTTGGTTATTGGGTATCTTAGATATTGAATATGCGGATCTATCTCTTGTTAAGACTGACCCTTAATTATTGTTTCAAAATCGTCACTTTTTAAATCAAAAGTTGCTTCTTGTACTTCCAACTCTTCCGAATTTTAACCTGACAAAAATGTTATTTGTGTATCGGTTTGTAGTATCGTTACAGTCTAGAAATTAAGTTTTCCAAATTCGACTTTTACATGAGTATATGTAGTAAACACATACATTTTCCACGGCATTTCAGTGATTCCAATTTAAACCACGTGAGACAACATTTTCTATAACGTCACTTTCAAAATCATTGCAAAAATCAAAGTATTATGAGTATGCATTGACTTAATTGACGAACACTTCCCTATGAACAATGCATTAGATCAAGTATTCAAGAGAAATTTGTTCAAATAACTCATAAGTTTTAGTTGTGCAGAAAATATGGTACAATCCAAAAAAAAAATCATAATCAAAAGATTTTCAAAAACTGAAATACAAACTACGACTTCCCATGTAACTGTAGACGATAGATTGAATTTCATCCTCGTGATGAATGCTTGATAGAAAATGTTTATAAGCGAGCGTTAAAACTGAAGATGAAACCAATATGACTTGTATCGGAGCCACAGAAGGTCCACAGAAACATTGGTTCTATAATCGTCAAACGTCTTTTCAAACAGTACAACATTATCTGTGCAAACAGTACAACATTATCTCAATAGATATAGAGTGAAATTGAAGAAAAGCAATGACAATCATATCTAAATAGAAATTGATAAAAAGAAAATAGGATCATGTTGAGCGGGATTGTGTTTGGAGGAAAAGATGAAAATCATCAATTTCCCGTGCAAAATTCTGTTGAATAAATCTGGACTGATAAACAGATGCAGACACATTAACAAACATCTTTTAAAATTGTTAGCTTCAGATTAAAAATAAAATTTTAATTTTTTTTAATTTAAAATCATCACTTTTTCAAAGCTAGATTAACTGTTGAATGTTATACAATAGAAATTTTCAAAATAACCTTCACGTGATATTCATTCCTTTAATCTGATTTTCCTATTTCATAAAGATCAATAAATGAATGGCGTTCGTTGATACGTGAAACTCAGAGTAATAAAAGGAGAATTACTGAAAAGACAAACAAGACTTACTTTTTAATATTTGATTTTTCTCTTCTAGTTTTGAATCTCGAACATTGTCTGAAGATAAGCTTTGGTAAAGAAAAATATTTTGAAAATTGTCGAGAGAAAAGCTTTTGTGAAGAAAAGTGTTTTGCAAATTTTAATTGTATTTAAAAGACTTCAGACGCCACAAATGCATCGACAACACCTTCACAGGTGAGTTTGAGTCTCATTAGGAGCCCCATTCATGCGGCCTCGTGCCACATCTAAGCCAAAAACTAAGTAAATTACCACTAGTAACATCGTATATTCTTTTGTTTGATATATATATATATATATATATATATACATATATATATATATATATATATATATATATTAGTGAGTGTATCATTTTTTAAAGTTTTAGTAAACTCCAAATAGATTATTATTATTATAATTATTATTATTATTATTATCATTATTATTATTATTATTTCTTTAATCATTAAGAGTTTTACTAAATAAACAAATAATTACTAGTGCGCCTGGCACACACAAACATACCTAGCGATTTTAATTTCTAATTACTAGCCTTCAACCAACATAAAAATTTTGAAAAAGAGAAAGAAAGAAAGATTTTCTGAATGATTTGAAGAAAGTATTTCTTTTCAACATTATTCTATACGCCCTTATTACACATCCGGTTTGAGGGAAAAATGCGCGGGCCTAATTAGTAATTAAATTACTAGACGCTTGAATGAACACACTCTTCTTTTCCTTCAAAGCCCTGCAGGCTTAAAATCAAACTTTTACTTGTTATTTTCAGGGCTGTTTTTTTGTTTTTTGGTTATTGTTTTTTCTTTCTTTCTTTCTTTTTCTTTTTTCTTTTTCATTTTTGGAGTGCCTATTAAGGCATTTAAGTACGTCAGAGAAAGGTCCAGATGTGCGGTATTCTAAGGACCGTCATACAAATCCTATCGCTCTCTTTCTGCCCAACAAAAATTAAATAAAAAATGAACTGGATTATGAATAAAATTACAACTTAATACCCGAGACTTCAACTGGAGGTCCCTCGTTTAATTTTGTAATTTTTTTAAGAGAACACATATACTAGATCGCGTGAGCCCGTGTGTTGTAACTGGACGTTGGTGAACAACGATGTAAAGAGGAGACAGCCTGATTATGTCCGTCCGCCATCTGACCATGCATGTAGCCACACCACTCGAGAATCTTTTCTCGCTTTAAGGATTCGTTTTGAAAGATAAGTGAAGACCAGAGGATTAAACGGGCGAAACACTATGACTACTACAACAATGATTAGGAAGCTAGTCCGAGTATATCAGTGGATAAAAGTGATTAAAATTGCAAACCAAATTATTCTTAGTACCCTAGACTTTTCATTAAAGTTTGTGATAGTTATTTGTACTTAAAGGACGTTTTATATGTTTTTATCGTTCATTTACGACAGGTTTCTCTCATGTTTAATTCGAATGTAGTGTATGGAAGACAGCTTTGACTTCGTTTGGAGATATTTTCAAAAACCAGATGAAAGGTTATGAATATTTCGAGTAATATTTTATTTTATTTGACTTGGGGAGGTAGTATTAACTTAAATTCTAAAAATAGAATTGAAAAAAAAAAAAAACTCTATAAAAGGGGTTTCTAAGCCTTTCTGTGTAGTGGGGTGACGGTTGATTACTTTTAGCCTCTTTATGTCCATCCGAGACAGAGAGGAGTCTAAGTATATTTAGGGAGGGAGAAAGCCATCTGCTTCTTCTAACAATTAGGAAGGGCATAGGTAAGCGTTGTGAGATGGAAATCGTTTTTGTTTTGTAGTGAGAAGAGGCAATAAGACATAGAGGATCAGAGACAGACCCAGTCTAAAGACAAATCCTTGTCAGATCTCAGGATAGAGTTTAAAACCTTTTCAGATAGGATTCACAATTTCTGTAAAATAAGTTAAAATTTGAATGAACGTAAATGTACTAAATGCCAAGTTGACACATAAACACTCACTCGCAAATATAGTATATCATTTTTTCTTATCCGTTGTTACAATATATATATATATATATATATATATATATATATATATATATATATATATATTGTAACAACAGATAAGAAAAAAATGATATACGAAAAAAATCGATTAAGATCGTTGGATAAGATAAAGTGCTCAAATGGCGGCAGTCGGGCAATGTAAAAGCTAAATAATTATCTGCTGCATCTACCTTAGTTCGGGTGCTTATGTTGTAACGGTTATTATCGGTGGAAATGACCCGAATTCAAAACATGAATGAAACTATTTGCTCTTAGAAAAGCTAATTATTCTCCCTCTACGTATGGGTAAATAGTAGGGCAGACTAGGTTCTTTAACTTAGGTATGACAACTAGTCTAGGAGAAATAAAACCCTGAATTCAAACCAATTATATTCCACTTTAAAAACGAACGTGTGTCATATTCTGTTGATGGAAAAGGGGTTCGGCATAGCTCATCAGTTACTATTAGTAACTGACGTTTTTTATAAGAACAAAAAAACACAATCATGCGACATGATTTTTTTTTTATTTTATTGCTTCCCAAAAAAACTGCTAGGTGATGACTGTACTTTTGTGAGGGGAGGAGTGCTAACGCTTAAAACTAATAGTAACAGGTGAGCTAAGGAAGATGAGAAAATATTCTTTTAGTTTATATATATATATATATATATACATATTCTATTTTACTATTATTTCTTTTATATCACTTTATATTATTATTCGATTACTTTTAGGCTTTCTAATGCAATTGATTGATTAAGTGATTGATTTTAGTGCCAATCTAAGGTTAATTTATAACGAGATATTACGAAGTTGTGTTCATTGTATATTTTTATTTACGTTTTTGTGTGGTTCTTTCTAAAGAGGTTTTTTTTTTGCACACAGTTATAGGATAGCAAGTATCTTATAATAAACAATCATAGTTTCAAGTAACTATTTTAAATACAAATGATTTGCACACAGTTGTGCGGTTTCAAGTCTCATATAAGAATTTTTAAACAGATCTATCTGAAGCCATCACGCGTGCAAGCACTCCGGGTCAAATTGGACTTAGGAGTGAATGAAGAGGTGACACTTAGCTACAGCATACTGGTCAAGTAGTGGGTTCAAACCTCACTAGAGGAAGTTCTAACTCAAGTCACGCTATTACGTAAATTTCCGGACTAATACACTTCAGAAAAGTATCAAATCCCTTATCCCCCAGCAGTGGATGTGACTAGTCACATTACTGTTCTTCTACACAGATGGTTTTGGCAATACATAACTCGCAACATTTTAATGCCATTAAACAAAGAAACTGAAACCGAACTAATCCTCATTGGGTATCACATTTTTATGGCCCTATCTCAAATCTATTTTTTAATTATTCACGATCAAGTCATGTTTAAATATATCATTTCCGGTTAGATAAGTTAAGCAGTCTAGACCCTGTTCAGCATTTAAATGTGTAACCATCAGTAAGAAACACAAGGCGGAAACGGAAAAAAATAAATGAAGTATTAACATATGTTTCAACAAAAAACATAACCGAATTAAATGAACTAATCTATGCATGGGATAAATTAGTTTGTGAAATAATCGGGGTTCCCTTAAATAAGACAAACAGAAAATAAAAACCTGGATGGGAAATTCGACTGGAATTGCAGGTAAGAAATCTACGTAAACAGGTAAAAATGACGAAACAAAGGAAAATGTTCGGACAAAAAGAAAAAAGCAACAGACGAAAAAATGACAAACAACTCATGGAAATAAACCTGGAAGCACTGGCGAAATGATGGAGATTAAAAACATACTGACAAAAGGTAAAACAATAAAGACAAAATGGGATATTCCAAAACACCGAAAGAAAATTCAACCAACAAGTAAAGGTAGATGGGACGAAGATATACCAACAACCGGATGCAAGGGAAGCTAAAAAATGTTGGACTAAAATATGGCGACCAAGAAGACATACCAAAACATGGCAAAAGAATTAGAAGGACGTCAAGAAGGACAGAAAGCGAAAATACTCATAGATTCACTTAGAATAACATTAAAAAATATGCAATTGGAAAACGCCAAGCCATGATGGCATACATGAATTCTGATGCAAGAAATTCATCTCGATCCATGACAGATTAGCACTCAAAATGAACAGATGCCTACAAGAAGCAGACGTACCCAAATCGATGACTAAACGAAAGACCACATTGATCCAAAAAGACCCCACCTCAAAGGAACCGCCCCAAACAATTACAGACCCGAAACGTGCGGAAAATACTAACGGCACAAAGAGGGAAGAGATTTATGACTCGCTAATAAACCGTGGATTGTTCAAGGAAGAACAGATAGGATGCTTCAAAGAATCCAGAGACACTGGAAAGCTACTCTACATTGATCAGCACATCCTTAACGAGAGCAATCCAAGACCGAATAATCCAGCTATGGTCTGGATTGACTACAAAAAAGTATAAGATATGTTTCTGCAAAGCTAGAAAAAAAATTGCCACCAAATGTACAAAATATCAGATGAAGTCATAAACTTTATCAAAAAAGATATGAAAACCTGGAGAGTGGGATTGACAGCAGGAGGGAAAAGCTTAGCTGAACCGAAAATCCAAAGAGGTATATTCCTGGGGCATGCACTATCGCCATTGTTATTTTCAATAGCGGTGATGCCACTCAGAAAATTCACCACCGGATACAAACTTATTAAATCGCAGGAAAAGATCAATCACCTAATACATGGACAACATCAAACTGTTTGCAAAAAATGAAAAAGAATTGGAAAATCTTATACACGCTGAGAATATATAGTCAGGACATAGGGATGGAATTTGGCATAGAAAAATGCTTGTAATGAAAAGTGGAAAAGGACACACAACGGGAGGAATAGAACAACCAAATTAAGACAAAATTAGAATGCTCGGAGAAAAAGAAGCCTATAAATACTAGGGGATATTGGAAGCTGACACCATCAAACAAGGAGAATGAAAGAAAAAATTTAGAAAGAGTATCTCAGGAGAACCAGAAAATTACTCGAGACAATACTATATAACAGAAACCTTATAAAAGGGATAAATACTTGGGTTGTCCACCTCGTAAGATACTCGAGACTATTCTTGAAGTGGACCAGAGAAGAGCTTAAACAAAAGGACCATAGAACACGAAATGCATAAGGCCTTGCATCCCAGAGATGACGTTGACAGACTATATGTGTCTAAAAAAGAAGGAAGAAGACTTACCAGCATTGAAGCATCGATACAACGATAAGCACGGAGAAGGACTGATTACAGCCACCAGAAACAATTCTGAAAAAACAAGGAGCAACAGAATATAAAAATAAGAAAACAAAAATGTAAAGAAAAACAATTCTGTGGACGTTTTCAGTTACTAACAAGTGACATCTCACACGAGAAAACGTGGATTTGGCTAAAAAAAGGGAAACCATAAAAGAAAAACTGAATCCTTTCTAAAAGTAGCACAAAACAACGTAATTAGGACCAATCATATCAAAACAAGAATAGATAAGATGCAACAAAGCAGCAGATGTAGGTTATGTGGTGACAGAGACGAAACGGTTAATCACATAATAAGTGAATGCAGCAAATTAACAGAGAAAGAGTAGAAGACTAGACACGACTGGGTAGGCAAGGTAATCCGCTGAGAATTGTACAAGAAATTGAAGTTTGATCATACGAATAAATGGTTTTTCACACCCCAGCATCTGTCCTAGAAAATGAGACGCGAAAACTCCTCTGGGAATTTGAGATAAAAACCAATCACCTCATCTCGGCCAGACGACCAGGTTTTATAATAATCAACAACAACAAAAAAAATGCAGAATTGAGGACTTAGCTGTCCTGGCTGACCACAGAATAAAATTGTAAGAAAACTTAAAGAATGATAAGTACCTCAACCTTACTAGGGAATTGAAAAAACTGTGGAACATGAAAGTGACGAATATACCAGTTGTAATCGGAGCTCTTGGTACTGCCACTAAAAGATTGGTAAAGGGCCTGGAGAACTTGGAAATAACATGCATTATTGAGATTGGCCAGAATACTAAGAAGAGTCCCGGAGACTTGAGGAGACTTGTTGTCACTTTAACTCCATTGAAAGACCATCAGCTAACACTGATGTGAAAAACTCTAAAGAAGTAAATAATGATAATAATAATGATAATAAGTAGACTTGCTCTCACTAAGTTTTAAGTGGAAAACCACCACTTACACCTATTTTGAAAAACTCGTAAGGAGTGAAGTGCAAAAGAGGTTTAAGTCTAGACACGACTAGATAAGAAAGTTGATCCTCTCAGAGAAATTGGAATTTGACCCTGCTCCCAGTGGACTACTGAGAGAAAATTAAAGAAAATTAAACGAGAGACAAATACTTCTACCTTGCTAGAGAACTAAGAAAGCTGTGGAACATTTGTGTGACGGTGATAGCAATTGTAATTAGTGCTCATGGAATGGACTTGTTATATGACTGATAGAGATATCTTCAGATTTTATTGTACAAACAAAATAATGGCAATTTCAATCAATATGACAAGAGATCTCTTACCGGATGTTGTCAGGACCGAGATTTTTTTCAAAATGAAAAAATGTACCTCTGGGCATAGGCTCTGTGCACCATAAAATGTTAATGGAATTTATCACGAAAAATAAAATTAAAAGTAATTTTTCGACCAATCTATGACCTTCGCAGTAAAAAATAAAGAAAGACCAAAGTTGATCCGGTTTGAGGAAGGGAGAACTATAAAAGACGAGATTCTTTTGAGGTCCAGATAGAGAAAGAAGAGGGCCAGACGCTTGAATATCGACTGCCGACACCTGTAACATTCAACATCACACAAACTCGTCTTAATCTTCATACTGTGGCTTTTGATGGAAGCTGCGTGACCTAAGAATCACCACCCCCACCTACATTCCACTTCTTCGATGCCGGCATTTTCTTTGCCTATCGACATAAACTTTTACTGACCATGTAAATCTGTGACTCACCCTCAGCAACACAAATATTGGAACATTTTTATTTCTTGAATTTACTACAATTAAACACACATCAAATTACCTAAAATTATTTCATCCCTACCAATATAACTAGCAAATATTTTTTCCTCAATTCCACACGCATTTTTTATATTCACCAACACAATTTTTTGAACAGTTTGTTTCCTTTTGTGAATTGAGTTGTTAAATTTTTTATTTGATTTCTTTTCGTTTGATTTACGACTCGGTGTTTCGTCTTTTTCTTGCAATCATACGATTGATATAACAGACTCTGAAAGGGACCAGAAAAGTAAGAAATCGAGGCCATCCAAACTTGAGCATTTTTAAGATCAGCCAAAAAACAAAGAGTCCTGGAGACCTGGCAAGACTTGCTGTCACTCAGATTCCACTGAAAGACCATCAGCTAACGCTGGTGTGAAAAACTGGCAAGGAGTATAATAATAATAATAATAATAATAATAATAATAATAATAATAATAATAAAAGCTTGTAAAAAATAGATTTGCTCATGCATGCACACTTGCAAAAGGAAAAATTAATCTGCTAATAGATGCAAATGCCAAGCGTATCTCTCTCACCTGTGCAAAGTTCTCTCTTATCTGTGATCACAGCTGGACATAGAAATTGGGATTTTTCTTCTTTTTTTTTTCTTTCATACTCTCTTTTTTTCTCTCTATTGATGATAAGAAAATCCTGGACAAAACAAAACAAAAAAACACAAAAAAAAAACAAAATAAAAAAAGAAACCTAGGAACAATGTTAGTGAGGGAGGTTGGAAGTATGACGCTTTCTGTAGGCAAAATGAAAATCATAAACATATACTTGGCTGCTAAATGTAAAAGTCTTTAGAAAATGCCATCAAAAAGCGATTTACTGTTTTTCGAGGACGACAATGAAATATTCATTTCTTCTTTACTGCATAATTTCAAACGAATACCATGATTTTCTTATGTCAGGTTTCCAAAACCAAATCATAATTTTCTATATTTAATGATGAAAAATAAAAGATTTATCAATAAAATTTATGAATTACATAACTGCATATGTGTCAGTATCGTACATAGTTTGTTCACTTTTGCCAGCAATCCAGTCTGCTGGGCCTGTAGAATACAGTGACTGCATCTCAGCAGCAGGGTAATACTCCCCATAGAGTGTCCTGTATATGATACTAAACATTCTGATGGTGAGGCTCTAACACTGGAGTTTTATGGAATGCCATTACTCCCAGATCCACTCCGACCTATTTGGGTTCAATCTATAGGTCAAATAGAACTGTTTTGTGATTTAATTGTGTGCAAATAAATTACTGACATTTAATTGATTTGTTAATGTTACATAGTAATAATCGAAAGCATTTAACTGAGTGCAAATAAAACTATTGGCGTGAGCAATATTTGAAGCCATTTTAGAGTGTGAAAGCAAAGGATTAACACTAAATAGAATTATTGGAGTTAGATAGGAATACTTGAAACTGTTTAACTGTGTGTAAAAATTGAATTATTGGTATTATATAGCAATACTTGGAACCATTTAACTGTATGCAAACAATAGGAATACTTAATTGTGTCCAAATAGATTAGCTTCAAATTATTCAAAAGTAAGATTACCTATGAATTATTCATTTAGTTGGATAGTTATTCATTTGATTTCCGTGTGTCAAACAAATAGCAAATATTAAATTGAATTATAAGTGCTACATAGCAATACTTGAAATCATTTAATTGGGAGCAGACTATTGATCTCTGACTCATTAAAATGTTATATACAAAATACGCGTTTACAATTTATATATATAGAGAGAGAGAGAGATAAGATTTGGCATTAAATAATCTTCAAGGGTTAATATGCCATGAGCCAAAAAAAAAGAGTGTTTGCCGGCTAGTTGAGCTCTCTCCGACGTTGTGTTTGTTTGGTTTTTTTTTGGGGGGGGGGTTTGTTTTTGTTTTTTTGGAAAGGATTAGTCAGCCGCTGATTTTAGTAAAATCGGTTATCAGCTCGACAAAGAAAAAAAGAAGATAGAAAACTTCTTACTTTTTATTCTGGCTTAACCTGGTGGGAGAGATCGTGACTCTTAGCAATATGTACTTCGGAAGCATTTCTTGGCAGATAGACGTGAAACAGAAAACCATATTGCCGTGAGTTGGTAATTTCAGTGAGACAAAATGGAACCACCGAGCACACGGCAATGGCATCTGTGGAAGTTTGAATAGAATGATTTAGTGAATACAGCAAAAAATTTCAACGAGGCTTCAGGAATCTATTACCTGTGACCTACATTTAAGATGATGTAAATTTTTTTAAAATAAAGTGTTTACAGTAACAAGAAAAACTGGTAATTACTGTTGTTTTTCAGTAGTAAAATAAGATTTTGAATTGGATCAATATTGTTTTTTTATTTACATTCAAGTCTTGAGAGATTTCCTTTGTAGTTAAACAGTTAAATGATAATACCTCCTTAATATACATGAATTAATATGACAAGACGGACGAATATTTTTGCTATAAGCTCATACTTGCAATATATTTTCATTTTCTTATATTCAGTACTATCTTAATATGCAGCTAAATATTTCACTATGTTTGTAAGAGTATCTACCATGATTACAAGGGGTGTCCGCGTAGTGTAATGGTTACAGCGAGGGACTGCGGAATTGTAGTAAGCGAGTTCGTACACAAGTCGCGCTATTACGTTCACTTTCAGGCAAATACCCTTGGGAAAGGTATGAAACCCCCTTATCCATCCATCTATGGTTTAAATAATACCACTACTTCTCGAAGAATGGCTTTGGCATTAAATAACCCCGAAAGGTTGATATGCCATTAAACAAACCTTTATTACATATTAGTGACTGACATGATCTTTTTGTAAGATAGAGTTGTATAGCGGCTCGTACAACGTGACTTCCGGTATCGCGGAAGTATAAAAGACTTCGGGTCTCTCAAGCACGGGAGAAGCAGAAGCAGAGAGACAGCTCTGAAGGACGTCGGTCAGTAGTAAAACCAACTTCGAACATAACACCAATAGCTCAAGACTTATAATACTAGTCGGACTGTACCACTTCAGTTTATAAATAATTAACTTAATTTCACTGTGTATCTTTTCCTTACCACGATAGATAGATTTCGGGCCGAAACCATTCATATAAACTCGATCTGATGAATCAGCAAAGCTTCTTGAAAAATAATCAATCTCGTTTTTTCTAGGGTTTCTTCGAAGTGGTCAAGGATCTCATGTTTTCTGGTTTTGAGATAATAAGTTTCCAATCACCCTTCTTGTGACTGTATGAAATTAAGAAAACTAAAAACACCTGAAGCAGTTTTCTCTGACTTGATGGAAGCCGCCATTACTATCAGGTAGATAACGAGTTTACTAGTTCTTTTGAACAAGTAGTTAGTCAACGAAACTTTTCGACGCAGTTGTTGATTACAAGTCATGAGTTCATATACAACTATATCTTTTTTGAAGGTGCAAGAAAGGACACATTACTGACCTTTCAAGTTTTAACCTGTCTCTTGTAGTTATCATTAATAAGCTGAGTCTGGTTTGGCACTAGACCAGAAGTATGAGGCAACCAGTAAGAATCCAATTCACCTGCTAGACTAGGAAATGATCATACCAAGCGTGGTGCCCGATTAATAATTGACTGAGCAAGAAATATAGTACAGGCAAAGAGAATAGAATCTACAAATAATAGTATAAAATTCTTCCTGATTAACAATTACTGAAGAAGTTTACCATGGACTTGTGGCTAACTTGCTGAACTTTGGCCTCAGAGTAAGCGAGTTCGAAATCCAGTCACGCTAATACGTTCACTTTCCTACTAATATATTTGGTAAAAGTATGAAACTTCTGATTCCTATTTGTTAAATAGTATCATAACTGTTCTTAGCATTAAATAACCCACAAAGGATGATACCCCATTAAACTATGAAACCAAACCAAACCAAGCTTTACATTACGTGAAGCCCCCTTTTAAAATTTTCAAAGTTCTTTTAGTGAATTGACGCACAGGCTTCAGATTGATTACGGTATCTGCTCTTCTTAAGTGGTTACCAATCAAACATCTGAGCAGACCCGTCGTTGTTTAACTTCACTGATCAAGCAAGAACCGGTGCGTGAATCGATGCGATCACAAAACATTTTTGTCCTTGACTTTTCGGTTCGTTTCGGTATTTTCTTCATCAGTAGAGACGAAATCGAACTGAAAAAAGAGAATGATATATTATATACCGTAAAAAAAACAAGTAGATTAACAGTAATAAGATCAGTGTGCTTTGAAGTCAGAAGAATATAAAGAGATGTCATTTTCTGAAGCTCTATTCACATCTATTTATCTGAGTCGACCTAATCATATCTCCCCCAACTCACTCTCTCTCCCTTCCTCCCTCTCTCTCTCTCTTTCTCTCTCTCTCTCTCTCTTTCTCTCTCTCTCTCTCCTGTCTATCTATTTCAGCTATCAGACTGTCTGTTATAATTTCTCTCTCTCTCTCTCTCTCTCTCTCTCTCTCTCTCTCTCTCTCTCTCTCTCTCTCTCTCACGATTCGGTTGCCGATGGCTCTGCGGCAAGATATCCGACTAGCGTAAAGTCAGCTGGGTTTCGATCCGGGTTTCTCGAAGAATCTTACCTGTCTAGCCACACTGATTAATTGTGATACAACAAAATAGTCTGTCTGTGGATAGCAATATATACATATATATATATATATATATATATATATATATATATATATATATATATATATATATATATATATATATAAAGAGACACATAGAGAGAAACAGAGAAAGAGAGTGGAATATATATATATATATATATATATATATATATATATATATATGATTGTCCATGTATATATATGTCTCTCTCTCTCTCTCTCTCTCTCTCTCTCTCTCTCTCTCTCTCTCTCTCAGTTTATATATATTTACTGATATGTATCTACACATCTATCTATACATGTCTTACTATCTATGTTTAACTCAGTCTGCTCATGCGCAAACACTCATACATGCACATACATGTATATGCGTATGTGTGAGTAAGTGTGTGGTTGGATCTATCTATCTATCTATCTATCTATCTATCTATCTATCTCTGTTTATATCTATCTATTCAATCTATTTCATAACTCTATCTGTCTTTCTATCTGTAAGTGTCTCCGTGGCTTAATGTGCTGGAATGTGGCTGCATTGGAAGAGAGTTCGAACTCTAGTCACATTGATGCTTTTACTTTTGGACTAATACCCTTGGAGAAGTTATGAACCTCTTTTTCTCCTACCCCAGCAATGGGTTAAATAGTATTACTACTGTTCTTGAACAAGAATCACTTTATCATTGAATAACCCATAAAAGTTAATATCCTATGAAATAAACTAATAAACCAACAACATCTCTCAATCTCAGTCTGTTCATATCTATTTATGTCATTCTGTTCATATCAATCAATCATCGGATATAACGAACACTTTAAAGATCTCCACTCTCTATGAGTTCGTTTTAGCAAGGGTTTACCTAATATAAAGCTTTATCATTAAAGTGGACCTAAAAGTCATTTACAATGCTCTTTAAGTTGGAAAAAAAGGTATTAAATTAGATTAAAAGGTGGCACTGCTTTGGTACGAATGTACTCATTTGAGTGCAGTCCTCAGGCAACTTGGATGCCTAATTTACGTATCTGTAAACGGTTGTTAGACTTATATGATCCCCACACTTCCCTGTTCTATGCACTAGCTTGTTGATTGTGTCTCACGTCCGATGGGAGACACGAACGGACGTGAACTGCAACCTTAGACACCGACCTTTTCTGTAGCAATTGCTGGTATGGGATGTATGTTGTCGTATCATATGCACCTTATAAATTCACGAATAATAGTTGCTGGCAGACAGCGTTCCAGAAATTTTAGTTGAGTGATGTTCCTAGAAAATCCACAACAAATAAGTATCTAGGGGTGTATACTTGCATTAAGGTAGATAGATAGATAGATAGATAGATAGATAGATAGATAGTGTTTCTCATATGTGTTTCATAAGGCTCATAATATGCTTCTAATCGTTTGGTTTTAATAGTTTAAAGCCAATCAATACCGTAGAGCATTTAGTTTTTTTCTATCTGAATGCTAAATTTCCAGAATGGTTTTTAACGGATTGATAAAATCAAAATTAATTGAATTAGAAAAAAAGTTTTCTTTCTAAAATGTTGATGAAAAACGATGCAGGAATTGTAAAAGGGGAATTAATATTGTTGTTTGAGTTACTAGACTACTCAGTTAATTCAGATACTACCCTACCACCAGATGAAACAAACATGTACCAAACCCTACTGATACGAAGAGGATGCAACAAGTGATCATTTTTAATCGGAGTACAGCTGGTATGAATTTAGCGATTATTTTTCCTACACTGGTTACCAAAACCAACGTTAAGAAACCCAGTTTACGCAATAATTGAGCTTGAGCTGGAGGAGGGGCAGATAGATTCAAAAGCATGAAGTGAAGCACAAAACAGCCCGTCCTCTATTTGAACTCGTCGGTGAATACTATAACAGTACTATGGTGTTTCTTTAAAAATCAATCATTACTTTTTAGACATACCATCCAAGAATAATTTTTTTGCCAAAATCAATTTTCCTATCAGACAATGGAATATTAAAACGGTGATCTTCATAAAATACAACAAATATAACTTTTAACTTATATAAAACGAGAATCATTCAGTAAATAAAGGAAAATTTGTAAAAAAAAAAAAAAAAAGAACATTTTTATTTCAGATGTTTTTTTACATAGACATAATATCTGCATTGTTTGGAATTGGTTTATTGCAAAATTTATTCAAGTCTCTAAAAATATTTCTTTTGAGGCTATTCAAAAGGGTGCCAAATACAATGGAGTACTTTTGGCTTTAACAGAGTTCGCTCATAATACCTCGAACTATTTAACTGTGTTCGAACAAATGATTAATACAAAACAGAATTATTAGTATTTGATAGAAATACTTGAAACTGTGTACAGACAACAAATTACAATCGCTGAAACTATTTAACAAAGTACAAACAAATGTTACCCACAGACTATTAGATTTCAAATCATATATACATATATATATATATGTGTGTGTGTGTGTGTGTGTGTGTGTGTGTGTGTGTGTGTGTGTGTGTGTGTGTGTGTGTGTGTGTGTTTAAACAAAATGACCTACAAGGGTTGATATGCCATTCATTTAGATAACCTAACCTAACGAAAATTCAAAACCTATCTCCGTGGTTGCAATTTGAGAATTGTTGGGGGCATTCCATAGATCATAACAAAAAAAAACAGTGTCAGTTGGAGACTTCCTAGAAGAAAGATGACATTCTTGTCTTTGAATTGCTTCTTCACGCAAAGCATTTTCTCAGAAATAAAGTTGACTTTTGATTGAGTAAAAAATATTGATACAATCACTTACATTACTAAATGGACCAGTCTCATTGGTTGCCCCATTTATATGGCCTTGTGCCATATCTAAGCAAAAGGCTTAGCAAACTTCTACGAAATAGACCGGCTTTCATGTTAAAGTGGGGAAAATTGAAATTTTCTTTCCCCTCCAGCTTAGGCTTTTGAAATACTTTAATTGTCATTTCTCTTTTGTAGATAAGGGAAGACTGAGATAAGTTTTCATACAAATCTTGCTGCCGAATAAAGGAAAAGAAAAGAATAGCAATGATAATCCGACATTTTAAGTACGCTTGCCGTTCTAATACAATGACATATGGCACCATGAATACCGGAAATATCAGAAATCCGAGACATCATAAATTTGGAAAAACGGATTGACTTATGTCTTAACCTTTAATGAAGAGCAGACGGAGAAAGCTTCCTATATTGAGTCAAGGCTTCAGCATTTAAACTCTCTCTCTCTCTCTCTCTCTCTCTCTCTCTCTCTCTCTCTCTCTCTCTCTCTCTCTCTCTCATACACTTATATATATATGAGGTCCAATGGAGTTCGGAAGGATTTAAAAGAAATTCAGGTTAAATTTAGACATTAGTGTGTTCGGAAAGTAATGATGTTTTAAAAAGAGTTTTTCTCTCTCACACTCTCCCCGCGCACACACACACACACACATAAATATATATATATATATATATATATATATATATATATATATATATAAACACGTATGTATATATACATATGTATGTATGTATGTATGTATGTATGTATGTATATGCACACTCACGTATATATATATATATATATATATATATATATATATTCAATCCAGTTAATCTGGAATAGGGAATGATTCAGTACAAATAGAATATTCAAAAATAGAATATTAAATTAAATAATCCTGGTAAAGTGCTCAATATAAACAAAATCCACAGAACATTTTTTTTAATAAAACAACAACAATCGGTCACATTAAGATAATAAATTTATTTCCATCCTGTTAAAACCTTTGATATATCAATGCTCTAAAAAATCAACAGGACTTCTTCAAATCCAACGAGAAAAAAAAAATTTACAACCAGACAGAGGGGGAAAAACCTATTTTTCCTATGTATTAAAACTAGCCTAAACCTTCAAGTAACAATAAGTATAAAAAAAAAATTTGACATGTAAATCTACATACGGTATCATCCTACTTCAAAAATAACAGTTACAATAATATGTCAAAAATTCAAACATTTATAAGAAAATTATTCAGACAATCTATTTTTAGTATATATATATATATGTATATATATATATATATATATATATATATATATATATATATATATATATATATATATATATATATATTCATTTACTTACGTAGATAGTATTTGACAAATGTGTTTGATAAAGCTTTTAATATACACTCATAAGCACACACACTTGCATATATATATATATATATATATATATATATATATATATATATTAAGGTATTTGTGAAGTAATTTCCTTTTAACAGAGAGGATATATAAACAAATGTTAGATGTATTTAAATTTGAGGGTGTTCAGAAATAAATAACATTTTTACCAGGGATGATATACAAAGGAACTAAAATTTATTCAATATTTTGGTTACATGGGAATTAATATGTAAATAGTTACTAAGTCTGGCTTTTCATATTTTTGACTATAATCATATTTTGGGCCCTATTCATATTTTTCACTATTTTCATGTTTTTTATAACATTGCTATTTTAGCTCTATTCCTATTTTTGGCTTTTTTTTTTTTTTTTTTTTTTTTTACAAAATCCTATTTTTGACTAGTTTCATATTTTGATTATATTCATATTTTTGGCTCGGTCCATATTTTTACTATATTCTTCTTTAGACTATATTCGGATAAATAATTTTGTTTATATTCATATTTTAGCTGATAGATATATACTCAAGAGAAAATTCAGTTTGTTTTTACTATTGACTTTTTCGAATAATAGGACTGCTATAATTGAAAGTGGGTCTCTAAAAATAAACAAGAAGTTAGAGAGGATCAATATGTAACTTGTATAGAATTTTAATTTCTAAACTTCATAAGAAAAAAATAATGAATTATTCATGTATCGAAACAATTATTCACACATAATGTGATATTACAAATTGTGTTTATATGTAATTCTTTAAGACGGAGATATCACAATCATTATATAGGTTCATGCCTTAGTTATGACTAAAAATCCTGAGAAAGGTTACAAAGTTTGGTACTTGATTATGTCCAAATAATGTATGATATTTTGGTTGCATCGATGTTATTAAAATATAATTACTTACCTTTGGTTAAATTGGTTTTAGATATTTAAGGCTATATTCAAATTTTTGGCTCTGTTCAAAATTTTGCTTATTGTAAAATCTCTAAATAAATAATGCTTAATAATATCTGTTTTACTTATAAAATATTTTGGCAACATCGGAATAAATTTACAGATAGTTGCTTAGATTCACCTAGAATGGCGGGCGACTACGATTGACGCAAACGCAGCGAACTTTTTGCATTTGTGTGCAAAAGGATTTTGCTCACCGTTGCTATACGGCAGACAGACCCCAGAATAAAGATATGTGATGGAGGAGACAAAATAATCTTTAAAAACAACTAAAAAAACAGTGAGAAATATGAGTTTATTTATCAATAAAAAAAATGCTGTCGTTGTTGTTCTCTGTGTGTTGCTCTGCATTCCTCCACAGGGAAATCAGGATTCGTGTCTGGCTAGTACTTCCCACGTTGATTAAGCGGGAAAAAAAAACGCTAAAAGTAAAATTATTATTATTATTATTATTATTATTATTATTATTATTACTGTTTGTCCATCTCGGAAAAAAGTAAGCTTGCTATATCGATAAACAAGGTCCATGTTAATCAGTGGAACTCATTGATTAATCAAAAAATTGATCTGTGCAACGTCTTGCCTATATATCAATGGAATTTTTGTTGCTCACACACTCTTTCTCTCTCTCTCTCTCTCCTTCTCTCTCACACACACACACACTCTCTCTCTCTCTCTCTCTCTCTCTCTCTCCTTAACTACACACACAGACATATATATATATATATATATATATATATATATATATATAATATATATATATATATATATATAAACTTACTTTCCAATATCTCATTATATATGAAGACAATGTGACTTTATTCACACACACACACACACACACACACACACATATATATATATATATATATACGAACATAAACATATTTTCCAATAGTGACTTACATATGAGACTCAATTGGACAGTATACAAGACTACACATTATGCTATACAAAAATATAACCATTTATATATCCGCGAAGATGTATTTTAAAACGTATAGATAGATGCATATGTATTCTCATATAAAAACATGTTTTTCAACATAAATGCATGCACATCGTAGGATATTTTCTTCTCTTTTTTCTTACTAGACATGCAATCACACGCATATACAAACACACGCACAAGCACACACACACACACACATATATGTATATGCACAGTTATATATATATATATATATATATATATACAACTGCATATATGCATATATAAGAGCCAAAAACATACTTTCCTATACATATATGTATATGTGTGTGTGTGTGTGTGTGTGTGTGTGTGTGTGTGTGTGTGTGTGTGTGTGTGTGTGTGTGTGTGTTTACGGTTTCTTTTAATAAATCTGAGAACTTTTTTGAAAAAAGCAAAATAAGTTTTTCAGAATTTTGTCCATAAATACAAACATTGTATTGCTTGGAATTGTTCTAGAGAAAAGTGATTTTAATTTTTAAAAAATATTTGTTTTTAGGCAATTCAAAATTGCCGCAAAATACCTTTAACAGAGGTCTGCTCTCAATGTTTGTCTGGCAGAAAAATGCAAATTATGTACAATTTACAGAAGAATGTAAAGAAGATTTGTAGGGAGGATTACATTTTATTAAGAAAAAATTGCAAATGTGTAGAAATAGACTAAAAATGGTTGGTTTGATGATTGGTTGACTGGTTGGTAGTTTTCATGGCATATCAATCCTTGTAGATTATTTAATGCCAAATCTTGTTCATACAAATATTATATTATATTATATATACGATTTATAAACGAATAGTTTGTAGGTATCATTTTTAAACAAGCCAGAACTTATTTATTTGCACTCAACACAAAATTTTCTAATCAACATTATTCATTTGTTTGCACATGGTTATATAGTTTCAAGTATCATAAAATATTACACAGTTCTATTTGACCCATAGATGATACCCTAACTGGTACTACCACTCCAAACCAGTAGAAACCAAAGTAATTACGATGAAGGAACTCTCAACATTCTCCCAAGCATCACCATGGAATGGTTTTGTATCATGTCCAGGAAACTCATTAGGTGAAAGTCCTGGCTATGATATATGTAGAGATGTTACTGTATTCTACTGTCCCAGCCTGGTTAAACATGTGTTTGAATCAACGAACCTCAACTGAAAAGACAGTTCATTGAGGGAAAACACATTGACTCTCCGGTAAAGAAAACATTCCGGATGCTGCAGTCAGTAAGGATAAGAAAGGACCCATCCCAATGGCTTTCCTTGTGTTGTATTGCCATCATCATAATGATATCAATCACAACAATACAGGTCGATTCTGTCGTTTCCGATACGAACGGGTTTATTAGCTTCTGGCTTCGGTCCATGGTGACACGAGGAGAGAGACACAATTCCTAAAAGTCTTTGCTAACCATACTATGCTGACCATTATATGCTGACCCCATCCCAACGCGCAGCGCATCTTGTGATGCTTAAGATCTCTGTCGGTAGAGATCCGAAAAGCCCAACTACATTTTAATGGTCAAAATCCAACTGACTCTTTTCAAAATCCTCAATTCTCAGGAACATCTCTTCCGGGGATGACATCATTCCCACCCTAGCCTCATTTCCTGTTTGGGGATTTATTATGACAAATAGTGATTGTCATATCTTTTGCGCTTAAACTGCACCAATTGACTATGCACCAGGACTGAGACCCGAATGGTTCAAAGCCCTATCAAATTGAATGATAAAATATAATTAACGTAAAATGATTAATATAAAAAAAATCATTCCTTAATTAAAAAGATGAAAAAGATGATACTGTGAATAATTCTTCCTATTTCTAATACTTTAGGAGTTAGAAGGAGTCCATTAGAAAACGTCGCAAATGCGTTCGTCGTTACTTCACCAGCAATACCCAACATGTCTTGTTTATTTTACCTGAATGCACAATCTGTAAAACAGGAGGCAGTTGGCTCTACAGCTAATTTTTGTTGTCTGCTGCTTCCAAAATTTCTTCAAAACAGTGTGTAGAATTCCCGTGAGATCTCTTCTATTTTTTCCTTCATCAATAGATACCACACTTATAAATATGCAGCAGTAGTTTCATGACTTCACTATTTGATCCTGACTCTTGACCTATGAGGCTCCTCCACCCACCGTCTGGTAAAGTGCGCCGATGACCCACCTTAGCATTCATCTGCTTTACATTACATCCACCATGCTGCATTTCATGGTTTCCCTTGCTATACGGTTGTGTAGCTCGTTTAGTACTCTCCTCTGTCAGAGACTTTTATCTTGTGACATGCTGAGACAGAATATCTGAGGGATTATGGAGGCGTCATGTTTGAATATTATGGAGTTTGACCTCTCCGGTTTGATTTAGGTTTTATTTTGGCTGGTCTGTACATCTCTGATATTCTGCCTGTGAGTTTTTCTTCTAAAAAGAAACTTTTTTTCTTAAAGTTCATCTATCCTATTTTAGTTAAATATAGGATCAGATTATTCTTTCTTTCTTTGTGATTTTGGTGCATTGGATTCAAAGTTTTCAAATGCGTTATGAATTTTTCATTTATTTACTTATTTATTTTTATTTATTTATTTTTTTTTTTTTTTAGTTGGGGTAAGTGTTACATATCTAATTTTTTTACTTGGGGCAAGTGTTACAAATGTATTTTTTTAGTTGGGGTAAGTGTTACGTATTTATTTTAGTTGGGGTAAGGGTTACGTATTTATTTTTTAATTGTAGTAAGTGTTACGTATTTATTTTTAGTTGGGGTAAGGGTTACGTATTTATTTTTTAGTTGGGGCAAGTGTTACGTATTTATTTTTTAGTTGGGGTAAGTGTTACAAATTTATTTTTTAGATGGGGTAAGTGTTACAAATGTATTTTTAGATGGGGTAAGTGTTACAAATGTATTTTTAGATGGGGTAAGTGTTACAAATTTATTTTTTAGATGGGGTAAGTATTACAAATTTATTTTTTAGATGGGGTAAGTGTAACAAATGTATTTTTAGTTGGGTAAGTGTTACGAATTTATTTTTTAGTTGGGGTAAGTGTTACAAATGTATTTTTAGATGGGGTAAGTGTTACAAATTTATTTTTAGATGGGGTAAGTATTACGAATTTATTTTTTAGATGGGGTAAGTGTTACAAATGTATTTTTAGTTGGGGTAAGTGTTACGAATTTATTTTTTAGATGGGGTAAGTGTTACAAATTTATTTTTAGATGGGGTAAGTATTACGAATTTATTTTTTAGATGGGGTAAGTGTTACAAATTTATTTTTAGATGGGGTAAGTATTACGAATTTATTTTTTAGATGGGGTAAGTGTTACAAATGTATTTTTAGATGGGGTAAGTGTTACAAATTTATTTTTTAGATGGGGTAAGTATTACAAATTTATTTTTTAGATGGGGTAAGAGTAACAAATGTATTTTTAGTTGGGGTAAGTGTTACGAATTTATTTTTTAGTTGGGGTAAGTGTTACAAATGTATTTTTAGATGGGGTAAGTGTTACAAATTTATTTTTTAGATGGGGTAAATGTTACAAATGTATTTTTAGTTGGGGTAAGTGTTACGAATTTATTTTTTAGATGGGGTAAGTGTAACAAATGTATTTTTAGTTGGGGTAAGTGTTACAAATTTATTTTAAGTTGGGGCAAATGTTACATATTTATTTTTTTGTTGGGGTAAGTTTTACATATATTCCGAGATTATAATTAGATTCGCAAATAGCGTATAATAACACGAATAAATAAATATACGAATACTCTTACGTTGCTATTCTTGTTACACCCAAAGCTCATATTTTTTATTCTATTCTTATTCTATTTTTTATTCAATTATTTTTGTTTTTTGTTCTTATTGATTTTTTCGGTGGGTGGCTGTTTTGGTTTTAATTTCTAACTGTTATGAGCTTGTTTTTTAATCCACTCAATTTAAAATAGTCCTTTTGTGAATAGAATAAAAATATCGCAAATAGTTCGACGAACGAGGAAATTTTTAAAACACTTACCACAGTTCTTGGTATGCATTTAAAATAGTTAAAAGCGAGGTATTTTCTGGGCAACCAATCATGGGTCTGTATATTTGGAGAAGACCCGGTTATATAAATAGACACTAGTAAGAGAAAAACAAATATATGGACACAGTTATTTTGATAGATAAAAGATAGATACGAACAGATTGAGGTAAGAATACAGAGAAAAGAAGAGCGAGAAATAAGAACAAATTCAGATAGATAGATAGATAGATAGATATGCATGAACCAACACACATAGATATATATACAACTCCATGGACTTCACGACCACATATATGACAAGTGAGATACAGAAAGTGAGAAAGTGAGAGAGACATATAGAAAGAAATAGGCAAACAGTCAAATAGACAGAAAAACCGAGAAAAAAGGGTGATATATAAACAGATTGAGGTAAACAGAAGCTTATATATATATATATATATATATATATATATATATATATATATATATATAAAGAGTAAAAGTGACAATCGTACTTAGGAGTGCACATGTAAATGGTTAGCCATAATAAGCGGAAGTAATCGGTCTCTTATAACATTCATGATCACTTTAAAATTGACATCATTCCACAACTCTACGGCCACCAGCCATGTTCCTAACCGTCATCCGACCTTAACACTAACACCCTTTTTCTCCTGCACCTTCTTTCTAGTGTTATACTCCTACTTTATTCTTTTCCGCTTTTCCATCAATAAAAACGCCATTTTAAAAACCCTCAGTCATCATCATCTCAATTAACAACGCAGTTTCCTTCCTAGTCTCTGTTAACGCATCGCCATTAGACGGGATTCAGCTACGACACATTAGCCTGAGTTTTATTTATTTTTGTTTCATTTTACTTCCAGCAGTAACAGTAATAGATAGATAGATAGATAGATAGATAGATAGATAGATAGATAGATAGTAATGATTTATACTCAAGTATATATATTTCAAGTGGTTACACCTATCAAATAATAATAATCATTTGTTTGCAATTTGCATAACTTCAAACATTCCATTGTAATTCTAATAATTTTAAAATATGTATTTGACTCATAGATGAGACCCTAACTCTTCTGGTCAGATTGGAACTGGGAGTACTATCAACGTGGGAAGCATTGGCTCTACACTAAGCATATCCCTCAAGGTGGAACCCCACCAGTCAGTATAGATACCATCATACCCAGGATACTGCATAGATTGATAGAGGTATAAGTTGGTGACCGTAGTCAAGGACGACCCAAAGGCTCCCTTTTCAACAGCTACTACACTGAGGTACTGGAGAGGGTTCCACTCCTTTCATTGGATTGCTCCACTTTACCCTTGATTATTTAACCTTATGATGCTGAGTGTTAAGAAAGGAGGGATCAAGTATTATGTTTTGAGCCTTTGGTATCATTCGATCAGGGATTGAACCCCGGTCTCCCGGGTCATTAGTGAATATTCTAAACATTATGCCAATATATATATATATATATATATATATATATATATATATAAAACTTGCTACTTGAAAATGATTAAGCAGCACGTATGTCTAGTCAAATGAAAACACACCGACAGAATTACATAAGCTAAAACGTAATAAAGCGCTCAATATCTGAGATAGAGCTTATATTATGAAAATAATTCCAATATGGCCAAGTGCGAGTCTACCTTGGTTTCACCTAAAAACTCTTCAGAGTCGCACTGGTGAAGTGGGTTAGAATAAAATACATTTTATTGATTAAAAATAACCCTCACCTATACAAAAATTAGCTTAAAAAAGAAAACAACAAAAAAAATTCCCCTTTTCTGCCTCGAACAATTTTTATCAATCCTTTTATCCACTAATTATCCAATTTTTCCTATGTCTGCAAATATCAAATATTTCGGACCTTTGGTGAAGCAATTCTTTTGATTTATTAATTTTTCCTACATAGTTTACACTATTCATCCCCCCCACTTATATTTTCTACATCTTTTCTCGATTTCTCATTTTAATATAGGATCTATACCAATTTTTTTTTTTTACTTCCCATACGTAATTTTATGTTTATTTCGTGTGTGAAGCTATTTTTATTATTGTAATATCTTTATTTAAAAGTGCCTTGCGTTGAACCCACGTACACTTTTTTGATCATTCCTATTTTTACTATTACTGTTCGGTGTGAGTTCTTCAGCCTTTTATACTACACAATCTATTTGACATCTTCTATTGTGGGTATAGTTTTCTTTCTTAATACAGTTTGGGGGTTCAGTATTTTTATTTCTCTTAAGCTTTTTTTGAGTTGCCTCAACTGATTAATGTGGAAATGTTAGGCATACAGCTGTAACTTAATTTCACGGTTTTTTATTAAATATTTTTGATAAATGACTCGTCTTAGGAAAATTTTTCCTAATATTTAAAAAAATTATCTTTGTATTTTTATTGCTACAGCCATGTTATATGGTGGCGCGAATCATAAGATTTCCCTTTTCCTATTATTACTCCTCTTTTGTATGTTTGTATTGTCTTCTCTACTTTTATTTATGAGTTTTTCATTTTCATATTTTGTACTGACGCTTATTTTGAGTAAAAATATCCTCGTTTGAAGAACTTTTTGATAATCTTATCATAATGCTATAAGGGATGCTTTAAAGACTTTCCTAGGGTGATTAGATCCTACATGTATGCAGCATGGATATAGACCGTTTTTTCTTAAAGTAGACACTGTTCCATCGTATAAGTTAAACGTAACATCTAAATAATCAGTAATCTTCAAATTAGCTTGACTGTCTTACTTGAATCCGTATTTGTTAAATAGCCAATGTAGTTTCTTCCTAATAATATCTCCTTTTCTGTGTGTGCAATTATCTATTATAATCAGTCCGTCATCCTGATAAAGTCCATGGCAGCTGGGATCGATTATATCATTAAGTTTATACAGCAACAAGCTCTCTACCAATTCTGATATTTTGGCCAAATCATATGAACCCATTGGATTATCAAAATTTGCACTAATTCCTTTGTTAATCCATGATTCCTCATTATGGTAAAGAAGGGATTTGCGACAGAGTTTAATTATGTTCCTTTTATCCTCGAATTCTTTAACTAATTCTGACGCTTCATTTACTCTTTTTTCGTAATTGATTGGTAAAATTCCCTTATATCATATTTAATAAAAAAACATTTATCACTTTTTTCGAGGTTGTAAAACCATTTATTACAATCTTCAGTGCTACGCCATTGATTTATATCTAACGTTATTCTCAATGTCGCACAAATGTCCTGTAAAATAATTTTACTTATTTTACTCATTTGTAATTAAGAGAAATTGATTAATCAGCAAGTTGGGTTACTCTGCAAGTCATTTTTTATGGTCCTTAATTGTGATAAAGCACCATTTTTATATAATATTTTTCTGTTCTACCTTCCACCTTTAATTTTCTCGCCAATATTTCCGCTAGTTTATCAAACTCATTTATTAAATTTAGTGGAGATTTTTGATGATGTTTAATGACTTCTTTGTGTAACATTTGTTTGTACTTTTTAGGGCTCATTTTGTATATGTTACTCGATTTATCAGTTTTGACTATCATTTTATTGCTATCTTCAAATTTTAAGATCATTCTTTATTTCTTGTTGTATATTATTGCTAATTCTTCTCTATTTTATCAACCTAACTAGACTTATTATTTCACTCTCAAATATTCTCCCTCCTGCTATGGGTAAATAGTAGGACAAACTAGGTTCTTCAGCTTTGGTGAGGCGACTAGTCTAGGAGAAGGAAAACTCTGAATTCAAACCTGATAAACTCCGCTTAAAAATTGACCTTGTGTCATATCCTGCCCGAGCGGAGGGGTTGGGTAAATATGATTATTTCACTCTCAAAGTTATCCAATTCTTTTATATTAAACTACATTTATATCTTGAGATTTATTTCGGAAATTGTTTGTAAGAAAAATGTATGCTTTTCATTGCATGTTATCGATAAATGATAGTATTTCATTCATTAAAGCTAATTTATACTGATGTTTGTTGGGCAATGAAATGTTTTTATTCGTTCCATCACGTATTTAAACTTAAAAGTGCTCAATAGTAACCAGAGCTATCTATTTTAATCTTTATATCTAATCTATACATCTGTTGGTTTTTAAAAAAAACCTGATTGTACAATTATGAATTCTACTAACTTATATCTCGGAAAAAAATCAGTAAAAAAAAAAATGGAAAAACACACGTGATACTTGAAAATAATTAAGGAGAACGTATGTCTTGTCAAAAGAAAAAAAAATCGACAGAATGACCTAAGACATAATAAAGTGCTCAATACATGAGATAGATAGAGCTAATATTATGAAAATAATTCCTACATGACCAAGAGTTAGTCTACCAAGGTTTTATCAAACGGCTCTTTAGAATAGCACTGATATATATATATATATATATATATATATATATATATGTGTGTGTGTGTGTGTGTGTGTGTGTGGCAACTCTCATTAAATAGTACACTCCAATCAATTTTTCCTCAGTACCTAAAACCAAAGAGATATTGGCTTTTAATCGAAACCAAAGATATCTAAGATTTTATTATTTCTATAGGAAAATTGTTCAGTTAAAACAAATATCGTTTGGTATTATACTATAAAATATCTTGCCAGTACTGAAGCACCGGAAACAAAAATAGGAATACATATCAATCCAAGCAAGTGTAAAATATGCTTAAACAGACAGTATAAAAACAACGACCATTCAACAGGGCACATTTGAAAGACTACATACCGTCTGAGCAAAATGTTAAAGAATTATAAAATAATACCTAATAATATCCGTTTTCTTCTTATTTTCCTTTTTCTTTCACTTCATTTTTTTTTTTTTTTTTGTTTTCGTTTTTTTCCTTTTTCTGAATTTTTGTCTTTATTTTATTGGTTGGTTGGATGGTTGGGGTCATTTAAAGCCGAATTAAATTTCAAACAATTCAGTTTAGAATAAGTATAGATTTTCTTAACTAACAGTTAAATGTCAAAAACAGTTCTATTCTAAATAATTCAGTTTAGCATAAGTACACAGTTTAGTTCTTTTTAAAACAATTCTATTTCACACAGTTTAGTTTAGCGTAAGTATGCAGTTTCAATGTCAAAAACAATTCTATTTTAACACGATTCAGTTTAGCATACGTACACAATTTACTTCTATTTGACCCATAGATAGAAACCTATCAGGTGCTACCATTCCGGGTCAGAGTGGACATGGAAGCGAAGGCAATGAAGGAATACTCGACATTCCCCAAAATTAAAAATTAAAATTGAAGACCTTATTTATTTTACATTCAAATTAACCCATGTACTTAATTTTCATACCAGTTTCATTATTCTGTCTGGTCTAAAACTTGTTTTGTAGCAATTAAGGCCTTTTTTTGTCAACTAGAACTGTATTCACAAGTGACATGGATTTTTTTTAGCGTTGTCTACTTAATTGGATCGCTTTTTTCTATAAGAACTTGACAACAAAAGACTAGTGGAATTTAAGATTAGTCGTTTACACTCTGATATTGCTGTCATTTGAGGATAGTTATTTAGCAAATAGCGTGATTCTTAAAAAGAAAGATAAAGACAAAGATCCATTTTGGATGCTGGGGATACGTCTCATCTGAGGTCAGTCAGTGCTGAAGATGAAAAGGATATCATAAAGAAAGACTGAAAAATATATAAAGGCAAAACTAAATTAAACAGAATGCAAGAAAGAAAAAAATGAATAAATGTAACGATGATAAAAGTTGAAGAAAGAAGAGAAGAAATCCAAAAAGATAAATTGCCCAGACTACTGGGATTGTAGCAGACACCGACTGCATCTCAGCAGACGGTAAGACTACCCCAACGAGTGTACTGGATATGATGAGGCTCCAGTAATGCTGGGGCTTTGGGCAATGCTTTGTACTTCTTCATTGACATCACTGGCAGATCCACTCTGACCTAGGGTTCTATCTATAGGTCAAATAGAACCATTTGACATTTAAACTGTGAAGTTATGCTAAACTGAATTGTTTGAAATAGAACTGTTTTTATATTTAACCGTGATTAAACAAATGACTGATGTTTAATTGAATTGTTTGGGATTCATCGTAATACTTGAAAACATTAAAATGTATACAGACAAATGATTAATAATAAATAGAAACATTCGATAGAAATAAATGAAACCATTTAACTGCGTGAAAAATAAAGAGCTCAGGATCGATTAAAAATGTTATCTACAAAATGTGTCCAGAAATCATGTATTTAATATTTACGCATAAATAGGATTTGGCATTAAATAACCTGCAGTTGTTGATATGCCATAAAACCAAGCCAAACCAATCAGTATGAAGTCGAGTGTCAGTAAATTATAGCTTTAACTTATAAGATTTAGTTAATCATTTATACAAAAGAATCATTTGTAATTCATCCCCGGCTGTGATCCAAGTATTGACTTTTAATTCAGTATAGATGGGAATTTCAGTTAGTAATTTATAAACTGAAAAACAGCATTGAAGATGAACTGGATAAAGATTAAAATATTACAATAAAGAAAGTCCATTTTTGAAGGTCTGATAAGAAGTACATGTTTTTTAAAGGTATTTTAAAGGGAATATAAAGTTCAAAAGTGGACAACGATTTCTTTTCAATTATTTGATGTATCACCAGTTTTAAAGTCCAGATATGTTTTTTGGTAAATTTTGGGGCCATCAAGTACTTTCAGATTTTAGGGGCTTCCTGGAAATATTTTATGTTCTAAGAATTATCATCATATGTAGTTGATTGATGCAGTCCTGTGTTACATACATCTCAGGGAATCTTTCATTTAAACTGGACTCAAACAACAAATGCTCAATTTCAATGCCCAAGTATATTTTCTGGTAAATTTTGAGGGTATCAGCTTTTTTGTTGTTTTTATTTTTGTTTTTTATTATTTTTTTACGAGTACATTACTGCTAAACTAAGTTAAGGATAGCAACAAACAATTCTTGAACTCCTTTGATACTGCGTGGAAGCATTCACGTTTTATGTGGCAGTAAAACTATATGGTTGTACTACTAGGACTCAAATGAAACGCTTGAAGAAAAAACGAGATGGAATAAACAGAATTCTGCTACGTGTTGTTTTGAACTAATCTTGGAAGCATTGTCTGATAAAACAGCAGCTGTACGGCCATTAACCACCCATCTAGCCAACCATCTAAGAAAGACGAACAATACACGAGGAGAACTGTTGGAGAAGTAAGGACAAGCTCAGAAGAGACGTTCTCTCATGGACTCTAAAAATCGACTGGCAAAAACTCACATTAACTTGCTCTATGCGGACACTATATGCAGTATAGAAGACTTACCGAGTGTGACAGCCCAGTCGGCTGGGGCTGTACAATATACCAAATGCATCTCTGCAAAGGATTAAGACCTCCACCAACCACTCTCGTGAATATGACACTAAACAATCTGATGGTGAAGTTTCTGTAATGCTGGAGCCTTGGGTAATGCAGAGTACCCTTTCGTTGCCATTACTCCCAGGACTACTCTTGATCGGAAAGGTAGCACCTGATAGGGCCCGATATAAGGGTCAAATAAAACTGTTTGACCTTTAAAGTGAGTGCCAACAAATGATTCTTGTTAAATCGAATAGTTAGAAATAGAACAGTTTGATCATTCAACTGTATGTAAAGAAATGACTGATGTTTAATTTAATGGTTAGTGATACTTAGCAATATAAAGAACCTTTTAACTTTGTTGACTTATACTAAATTGAATTTTTAAAAATAGAACTGTTTGATCATTTAATTGTGTGTATCTACAAATTATATTTACAAATCATATATTCAATAAAAATTTAAAACAGGATCTTTCATTAAATAACGAACAATGGCTTATATGCCATAAAGTCAAACTAAACCAAAACCTAACCTTACTAAGTGTAAAGAAGATAGAGATGGAACATGTGAGAGAATCAAATGATGTTGGTACTCCTTGATGACGATTATGATGATGTTCTTCATTGTTATCAATACTGGTTAGAAAAGATACTGGAGAAATACATGAATCTACTGAAGGAAGGAACCACCATAAATCCTTATTTCATTTATGGTTTCTGTCGTCTTCAATTAGCAGATTAATTTGGACGGAATTATAGATTTAATCTTATTGTTTTTGTGGCTTTCCCATTGTTTCCAATAATTAGCATTCCACAGATTTTGGGGGAATGCTGTTTTTTTGGGGGGTGGGTTCCAATGATAAGTCTGCTCGCATCGAGAAGGGTTCCCTAAAATTAAAAGGGAAGGGGCGTTGTAGCAAGATATAACATGTACAAAATTTTGATTTTCAAATTTCAGTCATCCTGTTGGCAGGGCTTTGAATACGCTGATTACATCGTATGCCAACAGACAAGACCCTCCGCTGAAAAGGGAGATGTCCTGGATATGTCATTAAACTGCATCCAGTGATGAGGGTCCAGTACTGAAGTTCTAGCGTGTATTGACTTCAGCTTCAGTGACATTAATCCTAGGATCTATTCGGACCCGGACTGAGTCACATCTATGGGTCAAATGCCAAAGGTTACAATGTTGGAAATCAAATAACTATGTGCAAACAAATTGTTATGAACAAAACAAATCATGTCAATGAAACGTTGAACATATAAATAGTTATTATGATAATAAAGCATCTACAAGTCAATCAACTTTGGCATTAAATAACCCATATGAAGTTCATATGCCATTAAATAAACCTACCCAAAAACATCTAAGCTTCTAAAATAATATTTGGTAGAATAATTCTCGTAATAAAATAGTTATTCACATTTTATCAAATATTACTAATTGTGTTTAGATAAAGTTCTTTGAGCTGGAGATGTAATAATAATTACATGAGTTAAATGCTTAGTTATGACTAACAATTAGTTAAAAAAAAAATTAAAATACTGACGTCCATGCATTCTAAAAGAATCACTTAAATTAATAATATCATGTCAACAAAACTCCACGAAATATCCTAAAGATCATGTATAATTTACAGATAAATTGTTGGTCCATAGCCTTCATAGTGACAGTGCTTGATATCAGTTGACAGAGTTACTTGAACAGTAAAAACAAATAGGAAAAGCAAAATCACAAATGAATTGGTACACTTAGAGAGAGTGGTAGGTGTACAGAGAACCCCAATAAAAGAAGCTGGGTTTTTCTCTTCACGTTCCTTTGTGACTGGGAACTCCAGCGAAACAAGTTGTAACATTGACTGAAAAGAAAGATCCTCTCAAAGATATGAAAATTGAAGGTTTCTGCTTGAACAAACAAAGACCTGCAATGTGTCCCACACATTGTGTTTCTTTATTCATTTTGACATATTTCTATAACCTGGGTGACTGAACATAGGGAATAAAAACAGAACGTTCTACATTTGAGGCAACCTGTGTTTTCGTGTTTCTCCTTGCTCACTAGATGACTCCTAACCCTGATATAGCAGTCGTTGGTGACTATGCTACAGCTCTCATACACCAAGAGGCCAAAAGAAAAAATGAATGCATACAAATATATTTTCTAATCTAAAATGTTTTAATCTATGTGGCTACTAGAACTCAAAAGGTCAATTGCGTGGACTCTTGTTTTGAGTGTGAAATGTTGTCAATCTCGAGACTTATGAAAAACGTCAAGCCGTTAGTTACCCGGACTGTGACAATTCAAGACCTATATCTATAGGCTAAAGGATACCGCTTCTCTCATCAATGGGATGGGGTGAATTATACATTAATTAAACGTTCTCTATAGAAATAGTAAAACCACTCCATGTATATTAACATGCTCCTTACTGGACAACATCAAAAATAAACGTGAGTTTGATGTTTTGTAAACATGGTTCTGTTTTTTTTTCTTACTGTTATAGACGATATCGTTGTCAGCTCATTTCATTTTCACCTCTTCGTCTCCTTAACTTTCTCCAACAACCTCCCAGGTCGCGTCATACCAAAGACGTTAAAAATGGTACTTGATACCTCTTTGCTTAATACTCAGCAATATAAGGTAGGTATCAAGGGTAAAGAGGAACAATCCAGGGAAAATAGTAGCGCCCTCCACTACGCTATTGAAAAGGGAGCCTTCTGATCGTCAACTTTACTTACTTACCACCTGAATAATTCCATCGTTTTTTCCGGTATTGTGAAAGCCCAAATTTCTAAAACTAATAAATACTTTTTTTGTCATTTTCTTATGTCATATGAATAAACATCTTGTCACGTCACAATATAAATGCAGTTGATTTGCATCTTTTTATTTTAAGTTATGGATTTTGGAGCACATAATTTGGATATTTTGATTTTTGTTGTATATTGACCTACGACACAGCCGGGCGGTCAAAATAGAAAATGCACCTATGTAAATAATAGGTGCATCCGGTCGAGGAATATCAGAATTATAACCTTGACCGTGGATGGGTTTAATAAGTGCAATTGTGACGCCCACAATAAGAAGTGGGCGTTGAACTATTATATAACTCGGTGAAGACAGGAAGTCAATTAGTTTGGAGACCAGACCCGTTGGAGATGTGGTAGAGAAAGCCAGCACCCAGCAGAGAGGGCCCCGGGCCTCCAGTTGAGTTACCCCGGAGAACAGGAAATAAACACTGATGGCCATTAGAGTGGGGAGGTCAATATGATGCAGTTCTGTTCGGTCTCCAACTCCCTCTCACACACAACCCTTTCAAATAAAGTGAGAGGTATATTTTTCTAAAAGACTGTGTCGCTCGTCTTTATTGTGTCGTTGGGTTTTGCATGCATACGTAGATGTATATATATTATGTGATTGTATAGTTGGTCATGGTTATGGCTATACAACATTTTATATTTGTTCTTCCGGTGTATAATAGAGCATTTTTCAGCTCTTTTATTATTTGCATTTTGTCATTTATATATTTGTATATATGTATTTACAAATCATTCAACACAAGCAGGATGTGACACAAGGTGAAGATTTAAATTCAAAGTTTTCCTTCTAGACTAATCACCATAGCAAAGTTAAATATCCCTGTCTTCCCAATTATTTACCCAAAGCTGAAGGGATAACAGCTGAATGCATACCCTTCCTAAGGGTTTTACCGCTATGTGAAATGCAAACGGCCTTATCTGTGATTTGAACTTTGGCCACCGTATTCATTTTCTACGATAATAACCATTACCCATTGCACCACGAACGACTCTACATATATGATACTTCACTTGCTTATATATATATATATATGTTTCAAAAATCCTGTATACTTACCGAACTACTCCTCCATGAGCAGGATGTGACAAAAAGTCAATTCTTAAGAGGAACAGAAATTTTCCCTCTTGACGGGTTATCTTACTATGAATAAAAAAAACCTGTCTGGCTGACTATTTATCCATGGCTGGTAAGGGAACATGGATTCATGCCTTTCCTAAGGGGATTATCGTGAAGAGAAATATAAATAATTTCGTCCTGTGTTAAAACTTGAGTCGTCGATTCTATTTCCTACGGCCAGACTGTTACTTTATGCCCGTCTCCACTAAACAGGACTGAAATAACCCATAAGGAATTATTATGCCGTTAAATAAAGAAACTAAACTAAATGGGACACGTCGAACTAAGTAGTGGTTAACATACTAGTCAAGAAGACCATTGATATTAAATTCAAATCTCATTAGGGCCCCATACGTCTAGCTTTGTACTAATCTAAGCAGAGTGAATGACTACAAACTAATATGCATAACTGAGCTTCCCCCACCTAACACTCTGTGCCCTTGGTGATGACCAGTGTTTTCTGCACCTTGCGCCAGCGCTTCATCTGAGTATTCAAGGCAAAGTTAACGTCACAGATGGCAACACTATTGAAGTTTTTTTTTTTTTTTTTTATATATGATAAAGTGTCTCGGCGTATCGTCAGCTGCTGAAATCGAGTCTGTAGCGATGAGTCAGTAACTTGCGTATCATCTTTCTGTCAAAACGTCGAAGCCGAAACCTCTGCAGCATCTGAGTCCCATTACATGAAGCTGATGATCGTCTCTCGAGCAAATGTGAATCATTCCTTTGAGATGGGAGTGGGAGGAGCGAGTTGAAACAAAAGAACCTGTGTCTTCAAAACACATTTGACGGCATCTTGATTTAGAAGTTGAATGCATGCGAAGTCTCATCATACACACTCGAAAACATTCTCCCGAACACATAATGTAGCCACACTCACAAATACACTTACTCATGCATGCAAACGCACGCACACATACACAGATATATATATATACACATGCAAAACCAAAAAAAGATGCTGAAAGATGACGATTTTCGACTTACAGTCAAGTCCGCTGAAAGTATCGGTTCCCGTTAGATCACCGAAGTTAAGCAGCGATGAACCTTTCAGAAGTTAGATGGGTGACAAGTTAGAAGAAGCAGGTACTGAAAGCAATCTATGCCCAATGTCAGACTAATTAAAGCTTATTCAAAAAAAGTATTACCTGGGTGGCCAACGCTTTTGAAGGGTCTTTTTGCTTTCTTTTTCCTTGTTTTGTTAATTTTGGGGGAAAAGGTTGACAAAGCCTGAGAAATGATGTGGTCAGTATGTCAGTCCAGCAAGTGATCTTTATAAAAACTCTGAACTCAAACCAGCTGTACTCCGCTTAAAAGTGATTTTGTGTTGCATCCGACTAGTGGCGGCTGTGTTGAGTAAATACATAGCTGATTTTACCTTCGGAACATCTCTCATAAAATGATATTTTCATTTTTTTCTGAAACAGCTTTTAGAATATGATTCATAAATAATCAATGATTAATTTTCGAAGACGCTTCAAAAAATTTCCCTGTGATTATTCCAAAATAGAGATGACAACGCTTACATTAAGTTTATGTGTGCGCGTCACAACGATGTGACAACGGTGTCGCAACGATGTACTGTGTTGAATGTTGGTAAGAATATATGAAATGCCACGTGCGTTTCGTGGCTGTAGGTCATTCATTCCTTTTTTGGTTCTAGCCGAGAAGTTTCCTGCACCTCCTGGGTGTTTTCAGCCCCTCATGAGTGTTACAAGTAGGATGAAACCGTCTTTTGTACAAGGAATATTTTTTACTATTTTCGTCAAAAAACTATTTATCGGCACAGTTTCCGAGGATAGCTTTTTACGATTTTGGGGATGTAAAAGTTGGCGACCGTAGTCGAGGGCGACCCGAAGGCTCCCTTTTCAACAATTACTACACCAAGGTGAAGGGGAGGGCACTACTCCTTTCCCTGGATTGCTCCACTTTACCTTGTTATGTACCTTATATTGCTGAGTGTTAAGCAAGAAGGTATCAAGTACCATTTTTAAAGTTTTCGGTATGACGCGACCTGGGAGTAAACTCAGGTCTCCCGGACTATTGGCGAACACTCTACCCACTAGACCAATGAGCCGAGCACGAGTCTCTTGGTGATGTGAGCAATACATAATTTAAAATTATACAGTTACTAATGATGGCTTTCTCAAATTGTTGAAAAGTGTAGACTGGAAGAAATTTTTGCATTTAAATCGTATCCCAAAATTTGTCCGAATAAATTAGAAATAAATGTTAATATGAAATACAATATAACTGGCACAATGCAATGGAACGGATGTTCAAATGAAACTAGTACAAGATACAGCTATTTCATCTATTAAATACTGTTTGCCTCACATAGTTACAAAAATTTGATTGGCACGAAACATCTGCCCCCTAATTCATTATGATTGATATCCTGGGCAAGACATTAAACTCTATCCATTTCTGGAGACCAGGAGAGTGTGGAGGACCTTTTGTTGCTATTAATATCAGGTCAACTCTGACCCCTTTGGGTCGCAAGGGTCAAATTAGTATGACTAAAAAATCATTCATATAAAATAGGAATACTTCAATCCATATAACAGTATGCAAATTATTTGTATTAGATAGGAATACATGAAATCATATAACTGTGTGGAAAGAAACTATTTTTCTTGTTAAATAGGAATACTTATTTGGAATTGGTAAATGTTTATTATGTATTTAAAATACTTACTAGCCAATTGGCTGGGGCTTTAGAATATACCAACCGCATCTCTGCGGAGGGGTAAGGCCCCCACCAACGAATGTCCTAAACATGACTAAACAATTTGATAGGGAGGCTCCAACCCCTTCATTGCCATAACTCTAAAGACCACTCTGGAAGCACCGGATAGGTTCTTCTCAATGGTTCAAATAGAATTGTTTGATATTTAAACAGCATGCAAACAAATGATTTACGTTAAATTGAATTGTTAGGAATATAACTTTTTGACCATTTAATTGTGTATAAATAAATGACTGTCTAATTGAGTTCTTAGAGATCCATTGCCATTTAATTGTGTACAGCTGAATGAATTGTGTTGAATAGAATAATTAATTTTAAGTAGCAATACTTGTTTGAAACCATTTGACTTTCAGCAACAAATAATTGATAGTAAATAGAATTATTCGTATTTGATAGAAATACTTAACACCATTTAAATGTGTGCTAAAATGAGTTCGGGGTCTTTAAAAATGTTATCTACAAAATGCGTTTACAAATCATATATATTTGATATATATCAACCAGTACTAGCTTCGGAGGTATCATCAGATTTGGCATTAGATAACCAAAAATAGTTGAAATGCCATAAAACCAAACAAAACGAAACCAAAATACTTAAGCTATAATTGTTCATCAGTTACATGAAACTACATAATGGTATATCTTGTCGGTGGGGTTTAGAATACACCGACTGTATCCCATGCAGACGGGTAACCCCCACATAAAAAAGTGTCTTTGGTATGACTAAGCGACAACTTCTAGTGAGGCTCCAGTTCCGGAGTTCTGAGGAGTATAAAAATCTCTTAACATAATAAACTTCTCGCAGAAACTGGATTATTTCAAATAATTTTATCAATTTCGTATCACAAAGTTACAATCCCAGATATATGTTTTATTGTATCTAAAGACCTCTAAAGTGTGAAGAGCCTCTTAGTTGCCACAACTCACAAGTTTATAATGTATCAAATAGGCACATCTAAAGAATTTCAATATTAGATAAGAAAATTTGAAACCGCATAACTGTGCGTAAATTAGTATAACTAGAATAGGATATAATGTCAGAAAAAAAGGGGATAAAACAAACTGAGATTGGGGTGTTAAAACGTTTAAGTTTCGCTCATAATCCGAACATCAGAAAATGAAAACGGTAGAATAAATTGTGTTACTGTAACTATGGTAACTGATGATGTATGTTTTTCGAAAATGTTATTTTTACTAAAAGTTTAAATGTTTTTATAAAAATATTCTTAACTTTTTTAAAACATTATAAGAGAAATTATTAACAGAAAATATTACTGAATATGAAAAATATTCTTTTATCAGTAAATATTTCGACATTGAAATATAAATACAAGCTTCTCAAGACGCACATGATAAGGCAACATGTGACAGTGAAAACAAACACAATGACAAAAATGTCCTAAACTTTCTGATCTGGTAATTTTATCATAATTGTACTTTGTTTAAAAAGGCATCTTTTTTGTGTTCTGATTTTTAATACTTAATGAAAATGAAGAACGGCTTAGTTGGTACATGACCAGGCGGGTTTTTAAGTTGTTACTCACACTGGCTAAAAAAATTTGGTAACGCCCCAGAATTACCACCCAGGCATTAATGATTATAAAATGCAGTTACTTTTCGAACTTAACATAAGCAGAATACATGTCCACCAACCGCCATATATATATATATATATATATATATGTGTGTGTGTGTGTGTGTGTGTGTGTGTGTGCGCGCGCGCTCGCGCATACAGAGGCTATAATTCTCGCCATAATATATCCAGAAATTGAATAATTACCAACACCTTTAATGCATCACGTGATGATTAAGCGTCACGTGACTTAGGAAATTGGAACACGCAAGTCTGTTCGATGATTTTTAATATATACTGCCAAAACATAGTGATTTCTATACAAGTGATTTTTTCTTGGCTTTTTTTATTATTTTATTCATTTAGATATTTATTTATTTATCTATTTTTAGTCTCCTGGTCGGATTGCTGGAATTAGATACCCTTCTCCTCTTTCAGTTGATTCAACGATATAAACAAATCAACGCTGATTCCTCCATTCGTCTTGATAATTTCATTTAGTGTCCATATGAATTTAAAACAATTACTGTTCACAAAATTACTAAATCCTCTGTTGGTAAATAATTATTTGGCATTTACTTTGAAACGAAATGTGTCTTGTGTGTGACATTAAACTGCATCTGATGGTGGGGATCCTGTTCAGGATCTTTAGGGAGTGTAGAATACCATTTAATTGGCATTACGTGGTCAATTCGGATCCTGAGTAGAAATACCTGGAAGGTTACCATTAATGAATCAAATACATATGTTTAAAATTACTAGTATTCAATAGAACGGAGTGAAAAAAATGCCAAAGAAAGATCCACACATACAAAAAGGGACGTAGAATGATTTGTATGTAAAAAAAAACAAACTCTCAAGCAACATCTACATAAAAAATTAAAATATAAATATAGACTGTATTCAGTTTCATAACCTTCAGGCATAGAATGAATCGAGACGGGTTAACATGACGTTAAAAACAAACTATCATTCAATCATAAAATTTAGCAAATAATAACTCGGGAAGAAAGCAATCAATTTTCTCAAAATCAGAGAGAAGATCCAGTTCATAGCAAAGGTAATATAACCTACTTTCTTCATCCCTAGACTGGCAACTGAGAGTGGATCCTGAAAACAGTTAAAATTCCCGGATCGTATCATATAAGAAACACTCCGTCCAGATATGATCCTCTTCTCAGAGACAACCAAGCATGTGGTCATTTAGAAACCCTGGGGGCACATTTGGATAAAGCTCATGAACGAAATCTTACTAAAGAGAAGAAAAGGGCAGTCATCCTACAGATATGGGCTGTCGAGGATTTAGAAAACGCATGCTCTACGGGGGCCTGAGTGGAATTGGAATAAAGTGTCTTCTAAAAGAGTTGTTAGAACAATTATGCAGTCTGTAGGAAGATGTTGTTTGGTAGTTTGGGATAAAAAGAACAAACCGATGGATAGTTGCCGTTGGAGTGCAAGTTAGGATTTGGTCAATCTTAACAGGAGCCTAGGGTCAAATCTTGAAAGATGTTAAGCCCCTGATGAACGCAGGAACACGACTGATAATGCGTCCCAGTGCGTCTATATCATGTGTCTGTCTGTCTGTCTCTCTCTCTTTGTATATATATATATATATATATATATATATAGCAGTGGCTGTAATTTCTTTACAGAAGAAGCGTATCTTTTCAATTCTACAAAAAGCACCTAAAAGAGCATGTGACACCTCAGACCAATTTCACCTTTGGAGGCCCTGCCGTCTACATAGCAAGTGAAAGAACTGACTTTAGCGTTGAAATTAACTCCAAGAACTCTCATACTGCTTCTCAGACCTGCTGCAGACTCTCATTGTTAGAATAGAATTGGTACAGGTTGCTGAGCTTGCGATTGTTTGCTTTCATGAAATCTAATTTGACTAGCCAAGTCTGGTTTTCGACAAACACCATATATATATATATATATATATATATATATAATCCGAGGAAAAAACCCAAGGGATACGAGTATACAGTTTGAGTGTTCAATGCCTAGTGCTATTGACTGTATTATTAATTTGGGATTAAAAATACATCAAAACTGCAGAACAAACATATTTTTGATATAAAAGTAAAAAATAAAAATCAATTCTTTGGTGTCATGAATTTATTCCAGGTCAATGATGATAAAAGAAGAATACTTTTTAGCATTTGAATATAATTTGGGTATCATTTTAATACATACACACACACACACACACACACACACATATATATATATATATATATATATATATATATATATATATATATATATAATTCATATGATTATTGGTAGAAAGTACTTGTTTGAAAAATACTTGCTTGAACTTGAATTATCCAGAACCTTTTCTCTACTTACCATTCTAATGTGACATTATTCTTTTAATTCAAATTAATATCACGAAAATAACGATTCATAATTGACATCTTCTACACAGACTGGATGAGTGAATCTAACAGATATTCTCTTCTCCTTCAATATAATAAAATTTCAAAAAGTCAGTTAATTCAAACCTTACATCACTGAATTAACGTTTCGTTGCTGGAAAGTTGTGAATAAAGCAAGGAATCATACGAAGTGGCTGAATCTTGTGTTAGCATTTTCCCGATGTGGCGAAAAAACAACAAACTCTGGATGTATTGTTAGATACTGGTGGCGCACTTGTCCGTTTAAAATATTTTCTGCTAAAAGAATATCTTTCCTATTCAATTATATATAATACTAATAATTTCGGTTATTATATTTTTCAAGTATTTTCAAAATGATAGTGAAAAAAATGTTCCATTAAGGCATTCTCCAGATAATATAAATCAGCGACTACTATGGTTACAACAACAATATCTTGCCTCGGGATTTCAATTTATGTTTGAAAATGCTTGGATAGTGAGCAAATCGTTACAGTAAAAAAAATTTTAAAAGCAAAAAATTTTATTGTATACGTTGTTTTATTAAAATGTAGTGAAAAATATTTAGCGTTAAATTTATTGCTGTTACAAAGGTAGATTGTGTGGCAAATTACCGTAAAGAGATACTGTGACAAAATGTAACTTAATATTGTATCAAGAAAGTGTTCCGGTTAAGTCTGATAAAAGGTTAATGATGGAATTAATAATAAATAAGTAAAATCGGTGACCATAGTCGAGGTCAACTCGACGGCTCCTTTTTCAATAGCTACTACACCGAGGTGTAGGGGAGGACGCTACTCGTTACCATGGATTGCTCCACTTTACCTTTGTTACATTACATACTTTATAATGCTGAGTGTTAAGCAAGGAAGAATCAAGTACCTTTTTTTGAGTCTTCAGTAAGACTTGGCCTATGTTTGAACCCAGCTCACCCGAACGCTTTAACCATTACACCAATGAGCCGGTAAATAAGATTTCCAAATAAGAAACAAATAAGAGGAGTTGACAGATTGTGTCTTTTTATGCATCTATATATTTTGTAATTCACAAAAATGTTTTCATATATGTATTTATATTTTAAATGTTTAGAGAATTTTTTCATTGCTGACTTGTGTGTTATACTAAATTACTTTGAAGATTAACCTTTCTTAAAGTTCGTAAAATTCGGTTCAGTAGTTGGAATAACGGTAAATAATATTAGGTCTGTTCTCTTTTGAATACCAGATTGGTTGTTTAATTGATTTTAACGGCATGACAAATGGCCACACTTTATTTGATGTCTAAAGTTAAGGGAACTGCATTCATTGTACAGTTTTTTTTGGGGGGGGGGCGGTTGTGTAGTTGTCTTTCGGGAGTTTTTTTTACACAGTTATATGATATCAAATAATACTTTGTAATACAAATAACTTGTACACTGTCATATGGTTTCAAGTAATTATTTCTGTTCATTAATACCGGGCTATTGGTATAATGGTTACAGTGTTCGCCAATTGTCCGGGAGACCGGGGTTTAATCCCAGGTTGAGTCATACAAAAGACAAAAAAAAATGGTACTTGATGCCGCCTTGCTTAGCTCTCAGCACTATAAGGTAAGGATCAAGGGTAAAGTGGAGCGAACCAGGGAAAGCAGTAGCGCCCACCCCAACACTTTGGTGTGGTAGTTATTGAAAGGAGAGCCTTCAGGTCACCCTCGACTACGGTCGCCAGCTTTACTTTTATTTATCAAAAATCATTTGTTTGCACACAGTAAGATGATTCGGTTTGATTTGTTTTTTTGTTGGTTTTTTTCTTTTGTATAATGGTATTTCAAATTTCGTGGCTCCTTTAATGCCAAAGCCATCCTTCTAGAAGACTATAGTTTTACTGTTTAACCCATTATTGGGGGATAAGACGGTTCATACGTTTCCCAAGTGTGTTAGATCGAAATTGAACATAATAGCGTGACTTGAGTTTGAACAGGCTTTCTACGATGTCATCGTCTAGTAGGTAAACCACTGCACAACGGAGACTCCTCCCAGTTATATGGTTTCCAGTAACTAAAATTAGAAATTAATTATTAATTATAGCTTCAAGTAACAATTCTTACTTCAAATAACTTACAATTATTCCAATAATATATAAATAAATTTTTAACAGATCTATTAGACCCAGAGATGTGACCATTCTGGGTCATAGTGGATTCTGTATTAATGACAATAAAGGGGTGCTGCACACTCTTTAGATCTCCAGAACAGAAGCCCCAACATCAGATGGAGTTTAATCTCATACCCAGGGCATCCCTTTGGGTAGGGGTCCTATCCCTCTACAGGGCGTTCAGTTAGTGAATTGTAAGCCCCAGCAAAAGGCTAGTTAAATAGTGGATTCTACTCTCTAGGAAGATGATATTGGGTCTCAGAACCACAAGAATTTGGTGGCAAAATAGGGAGACTTATTCTATAAAATGATAACGACTTTTTCTAGGAAAAGATCCTTTTATTTTTAGATGTGATGAAATAGCTTTACGGACTGTTAGAGCTCATTAGTCGATAGACTTTAAAAGAAGGATATTAGAAGTGGAAAGTTTGTACTGCACCGAACTTTCAAGCGAGGACAACCAGCTTGAAAAACAACCGACGTAATCTTAGCTTTTACCTTCAGGCAATGTTGGCTAGCAGGCAACTCTCTTAGTCACGTCATTGGTTTTTCGAAGTTCAGTTGGCCAGGGCATTTGGTATATCTAAAGCGGCTTCCCTTAGGCAATTTGAACGTGAACAACAATCTTACTCACTTGGGTCACCTCAATACTTTGAAGATCGCTTTCTACAGTGAGTCCAAATCTCATTAATTGCTCCATGTTTTTCGCCTTGTGCCAAACTTTGCTAAGCTTGATAAATAAGATCATTTTTTCCCGTGTCTCGCCTCAATGTTTCGCAGGTTACTTACAAGTGAGTTGTGAGTTCGTTCTCACTAAATGCTCCATGCTTTTCGCCTTGTGCCAAACTCAGCTGAGCTTGGTAAATAACATCATTCTTAGTCACGTAAGTCATCTCATTGTCTCCCAGGTCACTTATTATTGAGTAGTGAGTCTGATTCTGGACAATCAGTAGAGATCGCATTCACTGTAACAAAATCTTACTAAACATTATTCCGGCATTCCGCCATCTTTAGCATTATTTCATCTTGTAAATCTAATGTATATGTGCTTATTTTATTTATGAATTTATTTTTTAAAGTGGAATTAAATTTTGTGAAATTATAAAAATTGATTGTTACAATTCCAGAAATGTTCAAGGATTTCAAAGAAAGCTAGAGAACCTCGTGGATAGCAGTTGACTGAGAAAGGTGTGATTAGTAATATATATATACATATATGTATATATATATAGTGTCATCCACAGACAGACTGTTTCGTTCTATCATAACTCTCCATTGTGACTAGACACGTAGGACGCTTGAAGCCGGGATCAAAACCCGTCCAACTTTACGTTTGACTAAGTTTCAGACCTCTCGGCCACCAAGCGGACCACGTTGGCAAAGGGAATTTTTAAGGTATTTATTTAGCAACAGCAGCAGCAGCCGTTTGTTTACATTATCGGCTACCAGAGTGCTCAAATCTTTCGAATAGCTTTGCATTACGATAGCAGCGGCCGACAATTCCTTCGCCCGAGTGCTCAACCCTCATGGGGGAGCGTATATATTGTCATCTATATATATATAAATTAATAAGTCCACAAATGATTTCAAATTTGGTATTTAGGTTTTTATATTCGTGCCCTACTCGTGTTTCACATTACATCTTCCGGAGATTTTGAAAAGTTAAGATATGGTTGTTGCTTTTATCTTAAAGGTTGATTTGGTAGGATGTGATTTTTTTAATTTGTTTCTGTGAATGTCCTTTATAGTAAAATATCCGTAAAGACCATATAAATGTTCTTTAGATATATAAATAAATGTTCTCTGTATATATAAGTATGCATTCTTTGTGGGTTGGGGCATGGTTACATGTAAGTCCATTCATTATATATAAACATAAGGTGATTTTTTTTGTTTAATTCCAGACTTGTGATTATGAATCTCCAATCAGAGTTAATTATCCGTGAAGACCTTTGGTCTTATTAATTCTAAGTATTAAAAAACATTCGTAATGTACATAGAAAGTAAGGAAACTCTCTTGTTCAGTGCTTCACAGCAGCCAATGTATATCTCGTTGCAGTTAATGCATTTGATTATAAAGACTGCATTTTTTAAATTAAAGCTTAAAGTTGTATCATTACGAATGTTTTTTTGTTTTTTGCTTGTCGAAGGTATAGGATTTTCTTTCTATGATTATATTACCCCAGACATTTTTTTAATTTTTTGACTCCATGCATTGAGTGTTCCCCAAAATTTAGATGAGGTTAATGAGTGCTTTAAGTTTTTGGTTATCGTTTGCCTTTAATATTTAGTACTATGCTTATTAAGGTACTTTATTGTGGCCTTGGTTCTGAGACTACCACATGCGTTTCCAGGTAGTTTGTTTATTAATTCCCTCTGTGCCCACGTTGTGTTTGAAAGATCCACTGATGGTGAATGACACAGTCCATCCGGAACTCCCTCTGAGGGTCGGGGTGGTTTGTTGGTTCAAGTTGACTGGGTGCCGGCAACTCAAAGACAAGAAAAACTCCGTTAACAACGAACAATTATTTATTGGAGCATATAGGTATAACAATTGTATATCCAATATATTTATTGAGAGAAATTGTCGCTTTATTATCCAGATACGAATGTGTTTTTTATTACGCAGACTGCATACAGTTTCCTGGCACTCATCAAAGCCCAAGAGATGAAGAAAGGACTTCTAAAGGTATATGAACAGAGACATACTTACCGCTACACAGTCACCTATCCCCTGTCACTGCTTCGAAGTGCTCTGTGGATATCATCTCAAATCAACTATCACTTTTTCAACTGACTACGGACTCCCAAAAAACTACTTATCGAAATTTGCTAAAATTCAGTATATCATTAGTGGGATGACATCTCACTAAGTTATTGCGTCATATCATCATCATCATCATCATCATCATCACACGTGTCCCTAATTTTCATTATATTTTTATTTTACCTCAATGAATCCATTTTATTTACAGTTGGCCTTCCTGTCCCGAGAAATATGACAGGTATCCTCCAGTCATATGTTCGCAAGTGCATGCGTTTGACCTTTTCAGTTTGACTTTCATTTCCACTCAAAGATTTTAACTAACTAAAAGACCCCTGAATAAATCGCGACCTGACCAAATTAAATAATAAAATAATACAATCAACCATCACATTAATTACTTTATAAATCATTTCCGTTGTTTTACCCATGTCTTCAGTTCTACAATTGTTTTCAAGTTCATCTAGATTCTTTGTTATTGCTGTGAATAGTTTTGACTTATTTTGTTGCATATATATATATATATATATATATATATATATATATATATATATATATATAACCAACTCGTAAGTATTTGAATTAATTAATTATATTTTCACCCAGTTTCTACTGGAACAGCAAAATCTACACGATGACAATTTAATAAAAATTTCACTTTGTTTTTAATTAACACTAAATTGGCCGAAATTCGGTTGTCAAAGTCCCTGTCGAAAGATTCTGGTTTGTGTATATACCATTTGTCAAAATGGTCATGTTTTAATCTCTTACACAATTCCCAGCATTCCTTTTGTATCAGCTTGCTGCATTAATTTGTATGATAAACCACTTTATATCTGTCACCACATAAAATACACTTCCTATCCTTTTGCCTTTAATCAAATATCAAATAAATCATTTTTACTTTATATTCTTATAGTTCATAAAAGATACAAAAATTACAATAAATATTAAAACATATTACCATAAAAACGGTATTTTTCATTGCTCATCGGTGAAACCAGGTTAATAATACATAAACATCATATGGCTTCATGTAGAAGTACATTTAGCGTTACGGTTATGGTAATAAGAAATAGAATTGAAATAAAAAAAAAATAGAATCTACAACTCGAGTTCAAAACCTGAACGAGGCTGTTTGCGTTTCATTTCACGTATATGCTCTTGGGACAGAAATGGATCTATTAAATCTGTTACCTCCTTCAAAGGGTAAATGGTAGGGTAGACTGGGTTAGGCGACCAGTCTAAGAGAAGGAAAAGTCTATATTTTTCGCTTAAAAACTAGCACTGTGTCGCATCCTGCTCGTATTGGAGGTGTTGAGTAAAGACATTAAAAACAGCTTCATATACATACGTGCACACATAAACGTGGCTTTATTTGTCTTCGTTCTGTACAAGCCATGTCCATCTAAACACCATTTAAAAATGAGTAGTAACTTAATGAGCTGAAGAAACTTTGCTTGAAGATATTTTTTAAAAAAGAAGTTAGCTTGAGACATTTTAGCGCTATTGCTCTCTGGACTAATTTTTTATTCAAGAACCCCACCCTTCAGCCACTGAAGGGTTTCCAAATTAAATGCAAGGACCAGAGAAGTAAATACAAAAGCCTTTTTTTCTCCCTGTGACCATTTTGTATCATCTTGGATGTTGACAAACGAGACATATACAAAGTGACCTCATGTAATGACAATAAAGTATACATATGAGACCAAATAGACGACAGGCAAAATGAAGGATAAGAGCAAGGTAGTGGGAGAGTAAGGAAAAATTATGGCTAAGATAGTGGAGAGCATAAATGGATGGGTAAGAAGAGAAAGCAAATAACTTGATTAAAATCTGAGGAGGCGATAGAAAAGAGAAAATATTACGCAGGAAATAAAGAAAGAGTTGGAAAGAAGAAAGACTGGGAGAAAAATGAAAGAAAACTAGGAAAAGAAAGTCAGAGATAACGATTAGAAGCTTAAAATAGAAAAAAGAAAAGAAAAGAAAAGAAAATGAAAAATAGGGCAACAACGAAGAAGAAGAAGAAGAAGAAGAAGAAGAAGAAGAAGAAGAAGAAGAAGAAGAAGAAGAAGAGCAGCAGCAGCAACAACAACAATAATGCTAAAATACAGGAAGATGATCGAAAGGAGTAAGTTTCTTTTTTCTTAAAAAAAAAGCAATTAATAATTAGATAAAAACAGAAAGTATGTATGTGTGTGTGTGTGTGAGAGAGAGAGAGAGAGAGAGAAAGAGAGAGAGAGACAGAGAGATAGAGAGAGAGAGAGATGAACAATCGAAACACGAGAGAAAAACAAAAAAAACAAGATGTGAAGAGAGGAATAGATATGACAGCCAAAGAAGAAGAAAAAGAAAAAGCTAATAAACTGACTATTTGAAGAACAGAACAATATCAAATATGGAACTCCAAAACGTTTTGGGGGGAAAAGTCTTGAAGTGTAGCCGCTGGCAAATCAGTAACAATCTCATCCACATGCAAAACAATTGGGATCGACTCCGCTTCTACCATTGTAAACACTCCCCCTACTCACAAACCAGACAAATAAATAGAAGATACCCTCACCCAGCCTAACTACTCCTTTGATTATAGTTCGTATTTAATAACTATGAACCTGCTGCCGTATGAATTACTTCTCAGAAAAAAAGGAAAAATTGGTGATGGTCATCTGACTGACCGGCGCGTGTCAGAACTCAGACTTGAAACATTACTACCCCACTACACACATTACATCCATTATTACTACGGGTTCCATAATCACCATCTCAGGTGTGGGTAGTGGATGGCAGAAGACCATTTCTGGTTCTTTCGGCGGAAACACCTTCCTTCGGGCGAGTCTTTCTGTTCGGAAATTAGGTAAACAAGACTCCAGACCGATGGAGAGATGGTGGGGTGATTGATAGTTGGTGGGCGGTCACCACTTGGATGACGTTGCAGAAAGAAATTGAAGACAGAATCAGAGATTGCTTGGAGCAGGCGTGCTCTCAACTGCTGTTGAAAAAGAGTAGAAGATCTGCTGGGTAAGGAATGGGGGCTAACTCTGTCGCTTTCACCTCCCGCGACTGATTACAGTTCCCTCCACGTTCTTTTTTTTCAAGTTTGTTTTTCCTTTTATTACCTACCCTCTTTCTTTCTTTCTTTTTCTTTATTATGACAATTATTCATTAGAGGATTCAACAGTAGTAGTAGTAGTAGTAGTAGTTGTTGTTGTTGTTGTTGTTAGGATTATGATTCTAAATTTGGCATATTACTAGTAGGTTGTAGAATATTAAAAAATTGGACGAAAGACAATCGCACAGTTTCACCTGTCGAACGACCACAATCTTGCATTGTGCTTGTTGTCAGAAAATAATATTTCTTTCGGAGGTTTTGATCGAAACTGCATAAGCTCCACAAAGAAAAATATGGTTTATCCAGAAGACGAGGTTCGGTGCGTGTGAAACTTCGCTTTCCAGCCAAGGAGAGTTGACCCAAGACACGAATTTCAACTGAACTTTCTTTTGACCAAATATAGTGGACAGTACAGAGGAAGGACTTTAGACCGGATTGGAGCGGCCCGACAAAACTATTCAACGGCTACCCCAATCGCTTGTCCTGTGCAGCAACAATTCTTGATTGCTCTCTTGAATATATGGGGCCTCGATTTCCAGAAAATATAACCGCCTCCTAGTAATAATATACCTAAATATTATATCCTTGCCAAAGAAGATTTTTGCTTATTACGGACAATAAGAAATTTACTTTTTCAGCATTTTTCGAAAATCCCCAACTCTCGAATGTTATGTCTCAAGGCATAAAATTACCTTAGCTAGATTGACATATCATTAAACTCAATTGTGTACAAATACGTATTAGTTACCTGAGATCGTATATTTGTTTGCAAAAAAAAAGACAAACTTCAGCAAAGGACACTAGATTAAAACTCAAAACATAGATTATTGCCCTTTTCATCTCGATGATTCGAAAAGAAATTGAACATGTAAGTGGGTCATAGCAAATGGGACGCTGAAGTAAAACTTAATCTGAGCAATGAACAGGAAAACGCTATAATAGAAGGAATTAAATATTTTTTTAGAAATAAATGAATGTGTAAATTAAATTGATATATTTTAACAGCAAGTCAATCTTTGTAGGGTTACTTTATGCCAAGAGATTGATAAATTTGCTTTCATTTTACATTTTGATTAACTTTTTTGTGTGTAGTTGTTTAAGAGGGTTATTTTTGTAGACGATCCTATCGAAAACAAATCATTTTTAAACAGATCTATTTAATCCATAGATTGGGTTCTTTGGGTAACAGCATATCAACCTTTGTAGGTTATTTAATGCCAAAGCTATTCTCCTAGAAGAAGAGTAGTGGTACTGTTTAACCCATAGCTGGGAGGATAAGGGGGTTCATACCTTTCCCAAGGGTATTTGTCCTAAAGTGAACGTAATGGTTCGACTGGAGCTCGAACTCCGTAGTCCATCGCTTTAATAATTACACCACGAGGACAACCCCCATAGATAGGACAAATACTTGTATAAAAATCAGAATGGACCTGGGAGTAATGATCATGAAAGGGTACTCTACACCTTTTAGAACTCCGGAAGTGGAGCCTCACCAGTAGATTTAGTTTAGTCTCATACAGAGGACACCAGTTTTTGCGGGAGTAGGGTCTAAGCACACTGTAAGGGGGAAAATTAGCGTATTCTAAGCCCTGTAGACAGGGCAGTGGATAAATTTGGGATTGTTTCTTTCTAACAGGAAAAGAAAAAAAGAAAAAGAAAAGAAAAAATGTAAGAACGACATTTTTTTCATTTTACATTTGTTTTAAATGTAGGCTTTCAAAATTACCTCCGAACAAAAGTACGTGTTTTTTGTCCATACATTATTATTACTCTATCTATTTTCTGCCGCGATTGGATACTAAATCGATAAGTAGACTTTCTTTTTTTTTTTTTTCATTTTGTTTGGGGTGGGGGAGAATTCAGTGGATAATCCAACATGAGATTGATTTCCAATACTCAGACTTTTTGCACGTAAAGATAAAATGATGAAAAATATTATTAAAAACAAAATATACATTGGGAAGATAAATGAAGCGAGTGAATAAATTTCTCTTGTGAACATCGAATTATAAACCCAAAAATTTCCCAGTAATTCAATTTCAAACATGATCATTAAATACTCTTCGGGTAGAGGTTTGGAGAAAGTAGTAAAAAAAAGATACTAAAATATAAGAAATGATCAAAATGTATCGAGACAAAAAGTTTGAATTTTCAAAATGTAAAATTCAAAATTTAAATGACATACTTATAATATAGTAAGAAACAATCAAAAGTGATGGTTTATAGACGTTTAATCTGCGTCACTATCATCATGGAACGTGGTTTTCATTGGAACATGAAGGCTTCATGAGCCGTCTAGTAGTTAATAGAAGCAAAGTGGGAAACTTGGGGAAAAGATAAATAGAAAGAAAGAAAGAAAGTTGATAGTTTTTAAGGAGAATCGAATACCTTAAGTCGAATAAAAGAGTAAATTAAATAAAAGAAAATTTGAAAGAACTCGTTCCGATTCCAATTTACGAAAAAAAAAATAAAGGAAAAAAGTATGGGTCATTCATCACATAGAATTTCTATGGTTGCCCATAAAAACGAATTTTTCTTTTTTTTCATAAGCTGGAGTATCACTTATCTCAAAGAATTACTACTTACCAAATCATGTCTGCAAAATAACTTTCGTTGTTATTAAAGGGTTTCTTTTCAATGATTAGTACAAAACACAAGAAATTTTCTTCATAGCCCAAGTACATTTATTCAATACATAAATATATGTGATAGTTTCAGTTCTATAATTAAAATTCAATTCTTTCCCAGATGCTGGTGGTTATAATCGGATACGTAGTACAATGACATGTTCAGTTCTAGTTAATTTCTATCATTGGGTTGGTTGGTTGGTTGGTTGGTTTCTAGTACATAAACGCTTTTCGGGTCATTTAACGCAGAATTAAGTCATTTTAATTAAAGTTTCAAACAATTCAATTTAGTATAAGTAGAGTTTTTTTGTTTACACACAGTTAAAATAGATCTATTTCAATCAATTCAGTTTAGTATAAGTATATAGGTTAAATACACAGTTAAATGTAAAAACAGTTAATTTTAAGCAATTCAGTTTAACGTAATTGCACAGTTTAGTTCTATTTGACTCATAGATAGGAACCTATCTGGTGCTACCACACCGGGTCAGAGTGAACATGGGAGCAATGGCAATGAAGGGCTACTCTGCATTCTCCAAAGCTCCAGCATTACTGGAGCCTCACCATCAGCTTGTTTAGTCGTCATAGGGAAGTCTTATTCCTCTGCAGAGATGCAGTCGGTGTATAATGCAGCCCCAGCCGACTGGGCCAATTGGGTTTATTATAATTCACCAAAAGGTCATCTGTCCCTCCAGCTAAGGTTATGCTTGATTCCAATGAAACCTTACGTAATTCTTTAAATTATACCAGAAAAAAATGTTAAAATGTTTTAAAATACCTGATTTGAGGTTTTCGGTAGGACGTTTTCCTAACCTTGTTACTGTATCTTTCACAATAAAGAGGTCTCCATCTTACTGTGCTTACCCACTTTCTCGGTAATCATTGACAAAAAGGAAATTTCTCTCTCGCTCCTCTGTCTATGATGTCGGAGGTCACTCGGTCTAAAAATATATTAGAATTCCAATTTGTTTTTAAAATTTAGATTAATACTGATACTTATCCTTTTAACAAGCGGGTTGTAAGATAGTCATTATTAAAGATAAAGAAAGTGGAATCACTTTTATGCAAGCTTAGGATAATTTTGCCTTGCAAATTCGGAAAAAATAAGAAATATTTTTTAAAGGGTATCTGGGATTTCTGTACGACTTGGAAGGGGTATTCTCTACGCCACGCTCAGTGTAAACATAGCAATAATCCGCGGTAAATAAGCGATGAAAAATAAATCATCATCATCATGTCGTGCCGCCAGCACGGATATCCCTGACCTCTCTCGCCACTTCTCCCTATCATTCATCGCTTTTGGCTGGTCTTCAGGGTTACATCCCGTATCCTCACATAGCTGCTGTATGTATGTTCGAGCTGGTCGTCCTGCTTTTGCTTGGCCATATGCGGGGGAGTACATCACTTATGAGCTCGTCCTTGCTTCTCCAGCAGTGTCCTGCATGTCTGTTTCATCTAACTTGTATAGTTTTCGTGATGGGAAGCAAGTGGCCGTATAGTTGGTGTCTTGTGGGGTGTTGTTGCCAGGACTTGTTCAATATTGCTCTCAATATACTTGTGATGTCTTTTAAATACGAATAATCATTCTAAACTTTAATAAAAACGATTCTACGTTCTTTTTATAACCCATGTGTAATAATGGATAAATATTGATATTTTTTCATTAGTATATTTGCGTTCCACTTCAATCCAAATTCTCCTAATGTCCGTCCATCCGTGCAGATAAGTTTCCGCCATGATGGACCAAGTTTCATCAAAACATTTACTAAGTAAAAACTAAATTCATCTCAACGATTACCCGGTTTCAAAAAGGGTTTAGGTTAACATCCAGATGTGGAAAATAATAAGATCCAAAATATATTAACTGTTAAGGTTTTGGGGATCATCTGAACCTGACCTTATCTGATGCATTCTATGTAAACAGGAGAGTTACTTGTAGTATTTAAACAATAAAAGCAAATAAAACATCCCTTAACAACAATAGGGGTGTAATGGTTAAAGTGCTGGATAGCAGAACCGTAGTACACGACGTCGAACTCCAGTCGCGCTATTAAGTTCACTTTCGGACAAATACCCTTAGGAAAGGTTCGAATCCCCTTATCCTCCCTTCTATGGGTTAAATAGTACCACAACTGTTCTTCTAAAAAAAGGATACGATTTGGGCATTGGATAACCTGAAAGGGTTGATATGCAATTAAATAACAATCAAACTTAACAACGAATAAGCAAAGTAAACTTTAATAAAAGTGACTCTCTTGCAATTGCTTTTAATAATAACAATATTTGAACCCTGGGCCAGTTGGCAGGGCTTAGAATACATCCCCAGCATCTCTAAAAAAGGGAATATTCCCTAAAAAAAACTATCCTAAGATTGATACTAAACTACATCTAGCGGTAAGGTTCCAGGTCTAGAGCTCGGGAAAAACGGAAGTCACTCGTTCTTTGCCATTATTCCCAGGTTCACGCTGAAGCCGGAATGATTGCACCTGTTTGGGTCCCATTCTTATATCAAATAGCTATGTTTAAAAATAATTAGTTTTTGATAAAAATGTTTGAAACCAGAAAAACTGTGCATTTTTTTTTGTATTTAGAATCAATAACTGAAGAGCTAAATGTTTATAAATGATTATAAGTTACTTGCAAAAAAGAAACTGACTTCGACAAGATTCGACCTACCGTAAAACTAATCAATCAATCAGTCTTCCAATCCATATGTTAAATGTGTTAGTGATAAGAGAAATAATAACAGAGTTTATTAAAAGTAAAAAATCTTTTTTTTCTATATCAAGGAACTGGTATAGGTTATGTTGTATGTATTATTGGGCAGTTAATGTTGCCTGTCCAGTCATTTGTCTCGAAAAAGCCATGGATTTCATATTAACATTTTTCTCCAGACACTCATAAAAAGGGTACTATTAAAAGTTGTTTGTCAGAGAATTTTCTCTTTAGAGCTAACCATACTGTCTAGGAATCAGCAATTCTCTGCATTACCTGCTTTTACAAGCTACTAGTGCCTCCCATGGAACTCTACATTTGGCTTTTGGTTTGGTTGGTATGCACACAAAATTTTCATATTCGTCATTCGGAGTATGTTTCACATATATACTGAAGGGCATCGAATTAATTTCTTGTAGTTATCGTATATTTATTGCTATATCAGTGAGGACTGGTCGTAACGTGTAGTTTTGACAGGTTTTTTTTTTAATGTCTGCATAGACTTAGGCGTATCTTTACTGTGACCATTCTATGATCGGAAACTACTCCTTCAAAGTTCACAGCGTTACTTATCCACTTCTTGTTTATAAATATATAATTTAGCTGTGCTTTAGAGTTATTTGGGAGGGTGTAAGTCCATAGTTTCTCCTTTCTTTTTTTGGAATTCAGTATTAATGAGTAGAGTATTCGCCAATGGTCCGGGAGACCGGGCTTCAATCCGAGGTCAAGTCATACCAAAGACTTTAAAAGTGTTACTTAATGCCACTTAGCTTAACACTCAGCCTTATAAGGTAAGGATCAAGGGTAAAGTGAAGTAACCCAGGGAGTGTAGTATGCTCTCCCCTTCACCTTGTTATGATAGCTATAAAAAATGGAATCTTCGGTTCACCCTCGACTAAGGTCGCCAACTTGACTTACTTAGTATTAACGCATACTAGACTATTCTCGAGCGGAAAGTCAAGTAGATATTCCAGTTTCTGTTTGACGAGTTTTGTAAGCAGAATCTTTAATTTCTGAGTTTGATATAAACGCATGAGGACTGAGAAGTATTCCTACACCTTCTATGCCGGCATTGACATAGTTTTCCTATGCATATGTCAAAACAAACCCTTTTGTAGTTTCGTAATTTTTTATTTCTAGTTCATTATAGATTTATCAATGTTTTTGCATACGCTATATTATGCTCGGCTGCAGACGCTCTCAGCTAACGTGACTGGTTAACTGTACTTAAAGTCTTAAAGTTAAATGACGCTATGTAAACGATGCTTTTGCATCAAAGTAATTTTGCTTGGGATTTCAGCTCTGTAGCTTATTTTTCGAACATTGAGGCCAGATCTCCCACCTAAGCAGAACACGCCATTGTTTACCAGTTCGAAAGATGAGGTGGTTTGGACATATGGTTTGAATTCGAGTCATGGTAATTTTTCTTTGCGTTTTTTTCTTCGTTTTTCCTTACAGATGAGAAGCAGCAGAGTTTTGATTGAATTATTTGTTCCTGATTGAATTATTTGTTCCTGATTGAATTATTTGTTCCTGACAGTTATGCTTTGAGGTTCTTCTCCCGAGCACAAGGTGAAGCTTATCGTTGACCCACCTGTGGATTCATCTGCATTATTTCACATTCACCATACTGCTTCCCATGGTTTCTGGTGATATACGCGTTTATAATTTTTTAACGGAGAAAATGTGTGCAGGATCATATTCCAGACTTTATAAGTTATTCTTTTAAGCAAATATCGTAACGCTAATTAGGACTAGTAAGTTTAAGAATGAATATGCGAGGATCATTAAAAAAGTTTCCAGACTTTTTTCGTATGGGACCTTTTATTGATAGTACGCACATGAAACTCAAGTCCCCTTTGAAGTAATCTCCCCTGGCAGCAATTCACTTATTATTCCGTTCCAACAACTTCTGGAAGGCCCCATGGAAGTCCTCTTGTGTCAATGACCTTCATCACAGCCTCTTTCATCTCCTCAATTGTCTCATAACGACAGCCCCTTAGCTTAGGGAATAACCAAAAGTCACAGGGACCAAGGTCTGGACTATAGGGAGGCTGAGTAACTGTCTTGATGCCATCTTGGTCAAATAGTCTGCGACAACGATAGAGTTGTGGACTGGGGGAAATGCCACTGACCCGATTTGAAGGGTGCTGGCCTCTTCTGACGGAATCTCTTCCTGAACTCACTTTAAAACCTCAACATAGAAACCCTAACCCTAACCCCTTGGCCAATCAACTCTGATGATCTGACTTCCTTACTCCTCCCACACCTCTCATCATTCCTCACAGACTCCCTGCCTTCCTTGAATCTCTTATGCCACTCAAAAACTTATGCTCGATTCATGTAAGATGTTCCAAAAGCAATATGAAGCATTCCATACCTTTCTTTGGCATTTTTCCAAGTTTAAAACAGAATTTTATTGCATATCGTTCTTCTAAAGTGTCACGTCCAGATTGCACTTTTGAAATTCACCAGCTGTGACAATCGGAGTGTATTCCAATTGCTGCTGTAGCTGTTCATTTGAAGCTGAAATCAGAAAAATTGGTCAGTCATTTCATAAGATGTATAGCAATAACATACTGAAGTTTCAAGAGTCTACGACAATTTTAAATGCCTGTGCAAAAAAAAAAAAAGTCTGGAAACTTATTGAATCACCACGTAAGTCCAACAATGAATTATCTTAAACAAGCTCTGGGGATTGCGTTTATGCTTTGGACAATTAAAGTTCAATTTAGCATTTGCCTTTACAGACACACACACACACACACACACATACATATATATATATATATATATATTCACGCCTTCAAAATTTCCAACTAAAACATAGAAATTTTTAAGTTGTAAGTATATAATTCAAACTGTCCTCTTTATATTTCTATCTCTGCTATTTTTTCTCATTGATTCCTTACTATTGTCAACCGTTAAACATTTTTCACACGAATCCCTTTTGGATTTTAATTACACCGCCACCAATTAAAAAGGCTGATAATTATACATCTTTCTCGTTTTATATGCAGGGACGAACTAATTACATTTGCATATAAGTTCGACCACGTGGCTCCAAGGAACATCTTTCAAATATTATTATTATGTTTTATTTCGGTCATTTATAATAATATATACACATATTTTTGACTGATCAAGAAATTAAAACAAAGAGTTCTTCTTCTTCTTCTTCTTCTTCTTCTTCTTCTTCTTCTTCTCTCTCTCTCTCTCTCTCTCTCTCTCTCTCTCTCTGTATAGATATATATACATACACAACACCTTTTTTATTGGAAGTCAAATGGTGTGTGTGTGTGCACACTCACACATACACACACATACATGAGTGCGTACACCTTCATGTACCTATTGCAATATATTCATATCTCTCTTTTTATCTTTGTATGCATCTAATTTGGTCATATTCTCTACATATCAGTCTATCTGTTTATCTATCGATTTATCTATTTATGTATCTATTCTATGTATTAATTTATGTAAGTAAGTAAAGTTAGCGTCAGTGGTCGACCAGAAGGCTTCCTTTTCAATAACGACTACACCGAGGTGTAGGGAAGAGCGCTACTCCTTTCCCTGGATTGCTCCACTTTACCCTTGATACGTAGTTTATATTACTGAGTGTTAA